>PVKM010000224.1:0-70733 GCA_004027735.1 Carollia perspicillata
TAAACATGGTATATATGTCTACTTATTTGTACCTTCTTCAGTTTCTTTCTTTAGTGTCTTATAATTTTCTGAGTACAGGTCTTTTACATCCTTGGTTAAATTTATTCCTAGGTATTGTATTCTTTTTGAAGCAATTGTGAATGGAATTGTTTTCTTAGTTTCCCTTACTGTTAGTTCGTTATTAGTATATAAAAATGCAGGATATTAATTTTGTATTCTGCTTCTTTAGTGAATTCATTTGTCAGTCTAGTAGTTTTTTTGGTGGAATCTGTAGGGTTCTCTAAATAGAGTATCATGTCACCTGCAAATAATGACATTTTTATTCTTCCTTTCCAACTTGGAAGCCTTTTATTTCTTCATCTTGTCTGATTGCTATGGCTAGAAATTCCAATACTATATTGATTAAGAGTGGTAAAAGCAGACTTCCCTGTCTTGTTTACGTTCTTAAGGGAAATGCTTCTAGTTTTTGCCCATTGAATATGATATTGGCTATAGGCTTGTCATATATGGCCTTTATTATGTTGAAGTGTGTTTCCTCTTTTCCCACTTTGCTGAGAGTTTTTAGTATAAATGGATACTGGATTTTAGCAAATGCCTTTTTTGCATCTTTTGATATAATCATGTGGTTTCTCCCTAATTTTATTTGTGTAGAGTATCACATTTATTGATTTGTGGATATTGTACCCACCTTGCATTTCTGGAATAAATTTCCTTCATCATGGTATATGATCTTTTTCATGTATTGATAGATCTGGTTTGCTAGTAGTTTGTTGAGGATTTTAGTATCTGTGTTCATAAGGGATATTGGCCTATAATTTTCTTTTTTATAGTGTCTTCATATGGTTTTGGAATTGGGCTAATGCTGACTTCATAAAGTACCATGGGAGTCTTCCCTCCTTTTGAACTTTTTGGAATAGTTTGAGAAGGATAGGTGTTAGTTCTTCTTTGAATATTTGATAACATTCACCTGTGAAACCATCTGGTCTGTGACTTTTGTTTGTGGGAAATTTTTGATTACTGCTTCAATTTCATTAATTGAAATTGGTCTCTTCAGATTTTCTGATTCTTCCTGATTCAGTTTTGGAAGATTATATGTTTCTAGGTATTAATCTGTTTTGTCCAGGTTGCCCAATTTGTTGGCATATAGTCATTTGTAATTTCTTTTTACAATCCTGTAGTGTCAGTTGTTACTTCTCTTTCATTTCCGATTTAATTTATTTGGGTGTTCGTTTTCTATTTCTCTCTCTCTCTATCTCTCAATGAGTCTGACTAGATGTTTGTCAATCTTGTTTATCTTTTCGAAGAACTGAGCTCTGCTGGTCTTATCCTTTGGTGTCTATGATTGTGCCTGCAAGGGGTCTAGAAAAGAAAACTACTCTGACATGTCAAGGGTATATTATTCTAGATGCATAAGAACAATGGACAGGGCTCACCTAAGGTAAAAACTGACCTTTGCTAAGGAACTTAGAGGCCTGGGATGTGACTACCTATGGCTTGCTGTATAGAACAAGAGCAGAGTGAAATTTTTGGATACCTTTGGCAATCCATTATGGCATTATTGTCAGCCATGACAGTTATGTGAAGTGCTATGTCAAGGCTGAGGTAATGGGGTATAATGGGAATGCCCTTAAGAGGGCCCCAGAATGCCCAAAACCACAAGTCTGGACAATTGGATAAGCAATCCCTCTGGACACTGATATAAATATGACTTCCACCTTTGGTGGTCCATAAGAACTCAGAGCTCTGACCACCCAACCTCAAGCCTGGAGACATCATGAGTCATGCTTGAGCCCTGCTGGACTTCTACTCCACCAGACACATGCTGCCACTGCAGCCACCTGGTGAAAGACCAACGCCCACCTCTCTACCTACAGACATTACCAGTGATTAGGACTTTGTGCTAGACACTTGCCTGGGTTGCTTATATCATGTAAGCTCCTTCTCTCTATGTGTAACTTTGCATGTGAATCTATTGGCTTATTGCGGAGGTCTCCTCTAATAAACCTGGCATTGTAAAAAGATACAAACATGTATGAGTGACTTCTTTTAGGGACACTCCCTTGCCCATTTAGGAATTTGTGATCAGACCATCCTGCATTGTTACTTTGGTCACTGAGCTTGTCAGGCCTGCCATGTGGCCCCCCTGAGTTTGTCAAGTTTATTACATAGCCCCCTTTTTATTCATACTATAAAACATTACAGTTATGATTTTCAGTATTGTTTAAGTACAGCAAAAGTTTCTTTGTGCCTGTCTGATGTAGTCACTGGCTAGAATGTAAGAACTTGTTTATTAACTGCTCCTTGACTGTCATAATTATATTGTCAAATACCATGGCTATCATGACTTTATAATGACAATCTTAAGGAAAGTTAAGAACATATTTATGAGCTTTGTGTTTTGAACTAAAAATTGTCTGCTAGGAATCCTGTTCTTGGGAAACTTTGAAAAAATTTCAGTATTTGAGACTAAAGTTCTAGAAAACAAAATGGGGTAATCGAGATCAAAGCAAGAAAATTATCCCTTTATGGAGATATTCACCAAATGTGTTATTTAATGAATTGCTGGAGTTTTCATGTGAACCAGTGGCATGGTGCTTATTTTTAAACCAACAATAATTATTGAAAGTCCATTAGTTACAAAACATGGTGCTAGGCCCTCAAAGAATGTAAGATATAGATACTGCCCTCTGGTGCTTAAAATCAAGTGATGCAGGGCATAGATCCATGGAAAATTAAACAGCTATAGTGGTTAGGGTTCAAAGGAAGGCAATACTGTAAGGCAACATGATTAGTTGCCAAATGAGCTAATTATACTGAAAATATCTATGGAGGTTTTGAGGAGGAAGAATAGCTTCAGATTGGAGCTTTACAGAGACAGTGACAATTGAACCAAGTCTTGAAGGGTAGGAGGGATATGGATAAATGGAGGTGAAGGAGGATGGGCATTTAAAGCCTTGAAATTCCTTCTGTTAGTTTTTTAAAAAGAAGTTGTTTGGCTAATTTATGTGGATGATCTGAGCTACCCATGACCAAGCATACTGAAATCAGCTTAAAACTCTTCTCTGTGCTTCATTCTTTTCTTTTTTCTTTTTTGTTCCTTAAATGGTCAGCAGATTGACATGGGTTGGGGGAAGAGAGTGGTGGTCAAGAAATGGAAAAGGATCAGAGAATAAAGAAAATCCTCCTGGGATACCTGATAGTGATTATGTTTAATTTTACATCTCAACATGGATCAGTGTTGAAACAGACCCTACTCACAACATACAATTTACAGCCAATTTAAAACCTAATGATTATCCCTTTTCTATCAAGAGTAAAATGTTTTAAAAAGGGCTGTGGTGCCTATGCAGAATTGTGACAACGAGAGCCCAAGGGTATTGAAAGAGAAATTGCTCCAGCGTGCTTGGTGATGAGACTAAGTGACGAAGATAGGGGGTAATCACTTATCATTTACAATTGCAGTAAACAAATTCACAAGAAAAAAAAAATAGGCCTGACACCTGGGCAATTAAATTCTTAATAATAAATTAGTGATTACCCTTAACTGTACTGAATGTGTTGAACATAATAAAGTCCATTTTTACCTAAGTTGCAGATGGTACTTCCCTTTAAGCTATTAAATTCAAAGATGCAGTTTGTCCCCTGGTAATCAAGCATCCTCCCCACCTTCCGAGTTCTCTACTCCATGCTGGCTGAGTCTTTATTCTAAACACTTGCTTGAGCATTTTGGAGAATCTTCTTCTCAACAGGATGTTGGTATCTGAGCAGAGGAGAAAATTGTTCCATTTCCCACTCAAGGGTGGTTGTATTTACATAAGCTCCTCTTTCATTTAAATCTATCTTAATCCTCAAGGATTTAGTAGTTGAAATGCAAAATGCATTTTTTTTAATAAATGAAAAAAACATAAGAGACAACAAATAGTACAGAGGAAGAATTTTAACAAATCACCCCCACTTTTTTATTTTTATGTTGTCTTGCCTAAAAATGATGTGGTTTCAAGTATTTTTATTTTTCCAATAGAAGGTTGAAATAAAAATCTATATGTGTGTATATATATGTATATGTTATATATATTATAAAGGAATGAGGTCATAATTTCATCCAAAAGTACAGTGAAATCATTTTAATCTTACTTTTCTATCTCTAAGTTCAAGATCATTCTGAAAAAAAAAATCAGTTTGATGGCTGAGTTGACAGGCAACTAGTCCATATTATCACTCCAACAAAGACATCAAACCATAGTTAATTATTAACTGAATGGGTTTTAGGGGCATGGAAATGTAGGTTTTTTCTTCCTAGAGTAGTGAGCAAGAATTTATTCTGCATGTTGAATAGCTTAGTTAATTGAAAGTTCTTCAAAATTTCTATCCTGGTGAGCTACTACCATATTTTTTGGACCAAAAGACGCACCTAGGTTTTAGAGGAGGAAACTAGGAAAACAAATTTTGAAGCAAAAAGCGTGGTAAATATTTAATAACATAAATAACATAATATTTTGCCGATGTGAATGTAAACAGAACTCAACAGCAGCATTAACAGCCATTATTTCTCCCAAATTTGGGGGGGTGCATCTTATAGTTAAAAAAATAAGGTAATTGCCCCCCAGTTCTGCACCAGAGAACCTGACAACAGAGCAGAGACAAAAACAAAAGCTCCTGGTTTGCATCTGTTTCTAAACTTATTTGTTTTTTCATTTAATTGAGCCCAGTTTTCCTTGGAGAATGTATGGACTGTAATTTGATTTAGTTTTTTGCACAGTATCACCAATATCCTTATTTGCACAAATTTTTTCTTTATAATATTTTTTTCTTCCCTGCATAGGGTTCTCTGTTTAAGTACTGTGAACAAAAAAGGGGCTATGTAATAAACCTGACAAACTCAGGGGGCCTACTTGGCAGCACTGACAAGCTCAGCTGTTGACGGGAGAGACCTGGTTCTTCTTGCTGACACATGTGAAGAATTACAGATCAGCAAATCTATTAGCATGTAATCAGTTTATTAGTGATCTTCCATTCCCATGGAAGAAAATGGGACTGGGTAGAGTTGGGGGTGACAGACAAAGTTTCAGGGCAAAACAGGGTGGCAAAAGTAAGAGCTGCTGAAGACCAGGGTGGCAAGCCCCAGGGCAGCAAGCCCCAGGGCAGCCTGAGGCCGGGTGGCCAGAGGCCCAGTGGCCAGAGAGCCAAGAACGCCCAGAGCGCCCAGAGCCCCTGAAACAGAGCCAGCTCCTTTGTTCTGGAGACTTATATAGTTGGTGGGATAGGAGGAAGAAAGTTACATGTTGATTAACAGGTAAATGTGGTGCCAGCTTTCCTGGGGAGACATGACTACTCAAACTTAGGTATGTGTGGGGGCCTGTTAACCTGAATCCTTATCTTGCTCCAGACCCCATTTGTTCATCTTGTTGTAAAATAAATACGTGACAGGAGGCAGTTAATTAAAATTGGGGCACTTTCCAAAGTTATTTATGGGCTCTTTCTGTAAGCATCAGAGACTCCCTTGTAAAACAGACAGTGACCAGAGGTAGACAATAGACCGAAGCTGTTTTATGGACTTCTTCTTTCAGCACCGTGGACCCTCTTCCACATTCTAGGCCCGGGGATGAAAGCACAGTTTCAAGGCTGCCTTTCCCAGGTGGTGGAAACACTACATAGAATTTCAAGGACTTCCTTCTTTCTTGCTCACATAGTGTTTCTTGTGATATTGGAACACCTGGCAATATTATCAGACCAAGGTCAGGCCTAGAGAGTTAGCGTGTGAGACATGTCTCCTTCCTTCTCTCTGCCTTCATTTATTATTTATTCTACCTAAGTGGTAAAAGGTGTTGCCTGGCAACCAGGAGGCTAGATGCTGCTCAGTAACAGCAGTGCAGTCTCAGAGTTCCTTCTATGCTGTCTCCTGCCTCACAGTGACCCAAAGGAACCACACAAGATGGTCCGATCACAAATTCCTAACTGGACAGGTCAGCAGATAGTTGTGTTCCAGGCCTCTGCCTTCCTAGCAAAGGTCAATTTCACCTTAACTGAGCCTTTCCTATTTTTCTTATGCATCTAAGATAACATGCCTTTGAAATGTCAGAGTAATTTTCTTTTGTAGAATCCTCAAAGGCATGACCACAGGTACCAGAGCAGAGGGCCACCAGAGCTGGAGACCACAAACCCCCTCATTGTTATCTTCCCTGCATACCACCTCTATGTGCTGTAAATGTGAATTATTACCTACCCTGTGCCCACCAATGTAAAAGAAATATTTGCTCTCCATTTTGCTTTTTGTCCAATCCTTGAGAGTTTCCCTGACTTTACTATCTCCTGTCTCCTTCATCTACCACTGATGGATTTCATGTTCCTTCCTTTCGTTTTCTCCTTTGATTCTAAGTGCATAAAAGGGACAGCAAAACTGCCATTCTCCAAAGCATTTTCTCAGTCCACTGAGATCTTGCTTCTTGGCAGGTCCTCAAAACTTTGGCTCAGACAAACTCTTATAAAACTTTCCAATAACTTTTGCATGCCATTCTTTCTCTACCATATTTGCATTATGATGCTAGGGGAAGGAAGTGAAGTAATGGCCTCTTTTCACTGAAGATATAAGCAAAACTGTCTACTAATAAACATTATTGGCGATACCACAGCCACTAGAATCTTAAAATTAGTTATTTTTCTTTAATAGTACTTATTGTAAGCTATAAAGGGTATATAAAGTACTCAAATTTGCATGTTAGACTTTTTTATGTATTAAAAAAATGTATAAATTTCCACTAGACTAGCCTGATGCCTTAGCCATGGATCAAATGGTTTCCTTCTATCACTAAGCACAATGTAAGTAGTGAAAATGACACAGTAGGCAGTTAAACAGGCATGAGCAGAGTAGGAAAGACAGGCCAGGTGCAGAATGTCACCAGAAAGCCCTGGGTGCCTGGCAATGGCTAAAACTGGGAGGACAAGTATTGTAGGGTGTGACCTTACCTCCAGAGCCACCTTTTTCTCCCCTAGCTTATCGCTGGTCATGAGGTTTAGACCCCCTGATCTTTCATATTGCTGGTCATGTGGTTCACACCCTCCCCTGATTTTTCCTCCCCAGCATGTCATTAATCATGTGGTAGACCCCCTTACAGGAGAAACAAGGAGGCTGGAGAACAGTCTCATCTGACTCCTATACAAATCCTTCGAGGACCACTCCCTTAAGCATTAAGGCCTCAAGACAGTGAAGTTCTGACCTGCAGCAAACAATCTTAGGAACAAAGGCCCAGGTCTGCTTTCCACAGAGACAGTTTTGGTTAAACTAGGGATAACACCTAGGCCTCAGTCGTGTTTCAGCCCCTGGCCCAGAATAGGAGCAAAGCCAGGCAGGGCAATGCCATGGCTGACCTCAGGCCCAGCTGCAGTGACTAAAGATGCCCTGCTTTGGCTCTGACCAGTCAGTGGAGACCACAACCCTGAGGAGACACACCTGGAAAGCTGATGAATATGCTGCTGAGATCTTCCCGAGACCTCCAGGTTGAAGCCCTGAAGACAAAGGACCCAGCTCTTGTGCCCACGCTGTCTGTCTGTCTCTCTGTTACACACACACACAGGTGCCTTTCCCCATGCCCTTTCCTCAGGTGTGCTGTCTCTGAAGCACACCTGTGCCTTTCCCCCTTTCCTTCCCCAAGGTGTGTTACCTTTGCTTTCTTTCTCCTAATCTCGAAGGGCCCTTCTTTTGCTTTCCAGCCAGCTCACTCCTTCCAGGGCTCGCTTCTTCTACCCCTGTGACTTTCTAAATAAACTTCCACTTGTATTCGAGTTCCTTGGCTCTAAATTCTTTTCTTAGCTACACTCAAGGACTGAGGTCTAATATTTATTGCCATTTTGCTGCTAACAAAAAAAGTAACATTTATTTTTACCTACTAAGTGTCCAACACCTATTTAAATATTATCTAATTTAATTGTACCACAATCCTGTGTAGGTATTATTAATGTCACAAAAACTTCATGGGCTATAATAATGTGAATATAGCCCATAAAAAGTACCAGTCATTTTTTGTAGACTGTTTTTCAGAGTATGGCCCATGTGTGTTTTTGGGTGGGTCAAAATGCAGACCAGCTGGGTCCCAACAGCCTCACAGCTTGTATCAGGATAAGGTGAGGGTCTAGCACAAACTGGCTTTGGCTTACCTCCTGAACTCTCTGGTGAGCCTCTTACCCCACCCCTCAGCTTGCTCCAGGCATATTGGCCTTTTCTTTGCTGGAAGAGGAAGAGCTCTTTTTCTAAGCACAGTGCTTTTCCATTTATTTTCTTGCTTTTTTTTTTCTAGGCTATATCATTTTTTTTCTTTCTTTTTAAATTGTTCAAGTACAGTTGTCTCCATTTTCCCTCTACCACTCCACCCCAAACCATCCCCACCTCCCACCCTCAAGCCTACCCCACTTTGGCTTTGTCCATGTGTCCTTCATACATGTTCCTTGATGACCTTTCCCCTTTTTTACCTCATTATCCCCCTCCTCCTTCCCCTCTGGCATTTATTTTCTTTGTGAGGGTGAAGAAGGAATTCCCCCTCTCCCCTCTTATTCTTTAGGTCTAAGTCTTAGGTGTCAACACAGAAGGTCTCAAAGAACCATTCCTAATTTAGTGGGTTCTCACCCATATTTTCTTAACATTGCACTACTTCCACCAAAGAATTTATTGTAATTTTAAGTGTGTTGTTTATAGTATGTTAAGTGAAAAGAGAACTCAATTCAATGATGGAGCTAACACAGTGTTTTGCGCTAATTTCTCTGCTGAATAAATGAACAGGGGAATATTGGCTCTGAGAGGCTTTATTCGGGAAATTCCCTAGCTCAGTTCTGAGAATATTCTTACCAAGAAAGTTGCCAGCCTGAACAAGGTAACATGAATTCAGCTCTATACTGAAATAAGGAAGCTTATTCTCAGGGCCATAAAATAAGAAACATGAGTGGAAAATCATGCACACATATATCCTGTGCAGAACTCAGGTTTAATGCCCTCTCCTTTTGAGCATAAAATAATAGCGCTGTTCTATGCTTCATTAGAAATCAGTAAGGCTGAGTGGGTGAGGTGAGTAACAACGGTGCTCCTGCCCCGGGCCCCTTTTATCACCCACACTCCTACCACCTTAAGTTTTCTTTTGCTTTCCAAAGTCAGCACTTGAGATTCTTTCCTAGAAGATTTAGCGAGGGCTGCTAGAGGCTGCTTTGCTGGCAGCACAGAGAGTGGGAGATGTCTGGATATTACCACCCCATCCTTCCTGTAACTGTGACTGAGAGTTTGGGGAATATGAAAGCCCCAGCCTCCTCACCTCAGGAGTCCATGACTTGATCATGCTGGAGCCATGTGGTTGGATGCACCATGGGCTTCTTCCTCTTCTCTGTCCCTGTTCTTCCCTCTGTCTTAGAGATTTCTCCTGGGAGCAGTGCCTTAATAAGTCACATGCACTCAAATTCTGGAAATCTCTTAAGGTCTACTTCTGGAGTAGTAATCTTAAGACAGTGGGACAGAGGTTCTCGGAATTTCCCCTCTTCACCAATAAACACATACTGACTATTTGTAATGCACTCTGGAGAAACACAGAATATTCCAAGAAGAAAAAACAGCATAATAAAGAACTATAACCATGAAAGTGAATAGCTGTCCGAGTAGTTTAATGTGGTTAGAGTGCAGGTGCACTGGGGACAGGGAATGACAGTCAAAGGTGGGGCTGTGAAGTGTCACTTGGGGCCAGATTATGATAGGCATTTAAGTGATGCTAAGAAATTAAAAAGAGAAAACAACAACAAATAAATCAAGCCCTTACTATGTGTTTTCCATTGAATCTTCACAAAAACCTTATGAAGGAGATACTATTATTATCCCCATTTTGTAGCTAAGAGAATGAAACTTAGAAAGGTTGTTTAGGGACACCTAGAAAAAGAGCTGGGGACTAAATCTAGGTTTGTCTGACTTCCAAGTGCATGGGTTTGTCTATTATGTAGAAAGTGGGAAGTAAAATATCATCCTTAACCAATAGCTCTGGCGCAAAGCATAGATTGGACTGTGGAGAGAGGGGAGGCATAGGCTCCACACTGAGTGCATTACCATCTCTACTGCCATAGTTTTTTTGAAGCAATTAGGATGGGCCTGGACCAGAGCATTGGTAATGGGAATATGAAGAAACTGGATGATTTAAACACATCTGTTCTGCCCTGGCTGGGTAGCTCAGTGGGTTGGAATGTCATCCCAATACACCAAGATTGTGGGTTCTATCCCCAGTCAGTGCACATACAAAAATCAGCCAATGAATGAATAAGTGAAACAACAAATGTTTCTCTTTCTCAAAAAAAATCAATTAAAAAATGTAAACACATCTGTTCTGCTTAAAACTCAGACTATTGGTTTGATTCAGTTCTAGGTCACAAGCATATTCCTATCTGAGTTAGAGGATAATGGGCAAGAACTGATTTGATTCACTCATTAGATGTTTGCTCAACATTCACTATATTGTAAGGAGCTGTGCTGGGTGATACCAATTAGGAGACATTAATGGGAAAATAGCTCAAAACCTATACACTCCTGCTGAGTCAATAACCCTTTTAGGTTGTATCAGAACCAATGGATACTCAGAAACCAAAACATGGATATGTTTCTTGTTTTGTTAAGGTTGTTTAAAGCCATAAATACGATGAGTTCTTACTCTAATTTTAAAAAGACAACTAAGAACCTATTTCTGTTACTTTTCTATAGCCAATTTTTTTAAGTTTATATACTAAAAATGTACCTTCTAGTAGACTTTACTCCTGGTCAACATTCCTTGAGAAATATTGTGGCTGGTTTAATTAAGGTATTGTTAAAAAAAGAAAACCACGAATTAAAGTGGTTTTAAATATACATATTACTATAGGATTCAGAAGACTGCTGCTTTTAAAAACAAACCTGATTCAATAGTGTTAAAAAATACTCTTTTTAAGAATTTATCCCACATATACAGTTGAACATGTATGAAATAACCTACTTACAAATATAATGGTAGTTCAGCATCTTTACAGTAGTGAAAAATTGTAAAGAACCTAAGAAAAAACCTAAGAAATAACAGATGAATGGCTACATAAATATGGCATACCCATTCAATGGGACACTACACAGCTGTTCAAATGAATGAGGCTCTAAGATATATTGAGGGGGAAAGACAGTGCAGAACAGTATATTTAGCATGTTGTAATTCATGTACAGAAAGGGAGCAATTAAAACACACACCCACATACTTACACATACATACTTGGGATGCACACTGACCTTTACTGTACTATAGACAAGGAGACAAGAATGGGGTTTAAGTGGGTGGCAGTCAGGTGCATAAAGCAAATTTCACTGTATATCCCTTTACTTTTTAAGAACAAACTCCCAAAATAAATATATTATGTGTTTGTATGTTTTTTCTTCCTGGAAGTATAGACTAAGTTTCAAAAGTGTTTATCCTTGAGAGAAGAGTTTTCAGTTTTCATTTAACACCATTTCATTGATTGTCTGACATATAAAATGATTTTTATATAAATGATTTAACTAGTAGTAGGATTATAGGGCTTTTTTCTTTGTGATTTCTTATAATTAACACAATCCATTTTATTTTTTTTTAAGCTGTTGCTGGCCTCCTTTCCCTTTAGGAAACATTATTACCAGGGTTATGATCTGCAGGGGTCAATTTTCTCCTAAGGTTTATTTTACTCAGATTGTACCCTTTCTGGAATGTTTTGAACCCAATTTTACTGGTTTAAAATGTAATGTCTTTTGTCCTGTAATTCACTTATGTGTCATTTGTTCAAGTTTTAATAAAATGCTTATGAAATACCTGTGCTTTTCATAAACACTTTTCATGCTTCTTAAGGGCATGATTACTTGGGCCCAGACTCTTGTTTAAGAGAGGAGGCAATGCAATGCTTTGTTCTTAGTTAAGGTGACAGAAGCAAATAGCACAAGGAAATGCATAAATAAATAAATTTTGCAATGTGAATATTCAAACAAACCCATGCTTCTGAAGCCCAGTTGGTGAGAAATTACTTCTTTCCTTTTTAAAAAGATTTTATTTTTAGAGGGGGAGGGAGGGACAGGGAAACATCAATGTGTAGTTGTCTCTCATGCACCCCCTACTGGGGACCTGGCCCAAAACCCAGGAATGTGCTCTGATCTGGGAATTGAGCCAGTGACCCTTTGGTTCACAGGCTGGTGCTCAAATCCCTGGGCCACACCAGCTAGGGCTCAAATTACTTATTTCTGTAAGTAATTTACCAGGTCTCTCCAAAGCATACTACCATTTCTTTTATGTTCATGTAATCCCTGATTTTGAAGGATTGGTGCAGTTAATTCACAAAATCAAATTAACAGATCCATTGTGCAAATCCATTTTACACAAATGGATGAGATGAACACATTTTGGAGATAATTTAGCTTTGGAGATACTGTACCTTTCCGTTGTACCTCCTAGTCCTTAAAACTTTTATGCATATATACTTTCTTCATATAACATTAAAAAAATTCTACACATAATTATCTTTATGCTTTCAATCAACTAGTCTTCTGAAGGTATGTTTAAGTCATTTCATATCTCCTTTTTGGCTAATATAAAAAGTGGAGAGAAGGTAATGTTGGAGGAAGCCAAGGGAGGAGTGTGACGTTTGTCCCTTAGCCTTTGAAGTCATTGTAGCATCCTTCATGGCAGGGAGCTAGCTGTACGGCTGGCACATATTCAAATTTCCTTTATATAAAAAAATTAATCCTATATGAAATTTTATTTTTAATGCATTTAATTAACAGGAATTATAAAAGCACTTTCCACTTATGTTTTTTCTTTTCTACATATGAAATATATTGGGTTGGCCAAAAAGTCCAATGTTTTTCCGTGAGATGGCTCTAGTAATGCTTAGGCGTCTTCAACTTCATTTGAAACAATTTTGTTACACTGTATTGTGACAACTGTCATGTCTGCATGCATTAAAACAAACCTTATCAAAATTGGTGGATTTTTGTACAGTCATTTTAATATTGAAGATGGAAGATCCACAACATCTGAGTATTATGCTTTATTTCAAGAAAGGTAAAGACGCAACGGAAATGCATAAACATTTGTGCAGTTTCATTGTACTGTGGACATTTTGGCCAAATAATTCTTTGCTGTCGAGCTGTCTTATGCATTGGAAGATGTTCAGCAGCACTTCTGGCCTCTACCTGCTAGAAGCCAATAGCAAGAGATAGCCAACATACTCCAAAATCCAAATCAATCAAGTTATTGGTGAAAATGGAAAGTGTGTCTTTTATTTTATGGAAAAAACTAAATGGGAGTTTTTAGCTAACCCAACAATATAGGTCATTTTAAATAACATCCAACCAAGTATGTGAGCACCCATGAAACACTTTATATTAGGCCCCGAGAGATTTATGATATTGAGTGTCTATTATGTATAGTGAGTTAAATACAAGGATGAAAGGATGGACAACTTCTGTTCTCACTGATTTTGGGAAAAAAAATCTAGTTTTATTTATATATATTTTAAAGCAACACTATGCTTCTAGTAATAAGCTTAGATTGAGAACAGTTTGGCTAGCATAAATTCCTGTGGCATTGACCGGTTATAAAATGTAAATGATTCCTTACCTGCTTTAGAGGAATACCTAAAGGGAAGACTTGTTACCTTTTTCTTCTATTTTGAAGGTGATTATTCTCATTTCATACAATAGCTTTAAACTGTTAAAAGAGTACTATCTGCAACCTATTTAAAAGTTAGTGTTAAAATCAAATTATCCTCAAAGCATGAACTAAACTTTAAGATTTAAAAAATATGATAGGTGTTTAATCACCTAATAAAGGTAATGTTTAAAAATATATGCTGGATTAAATTGATTCATTATCAAAGGTAGATTTTCCTATGCCTTTCCTTGTGACATTTTCCATCTTAATGCCTTTCTCTGGTTTTAAAAGAATCACACCCCCTTCAGCAAGCTGGGAAACAAGCAAGTTTTTTTGAACAGAAACAAAATATTAGCTACAAATTAGAATCTAAGTCATCTTCATTTGAATATATACTTTATTTGGAAGGCAACACTAATAGCATGATAAACTTTCACAAATTTGTACCGAGAAGCACACAATCTTTAAAATGTGCTGCGTTTCACAAGTGATTTAAGTACAGCATTATTATTTGATACTACAGTCAAAGACGACATTTAGAGTCTTCAGCTTTGGAGTATTTAGTAACTTCATAATGATTGTGTAGTCATGCAGAGGAAAGAAATTCTAAAGCAGTTGTTTTTTCTTCTGTTAGTTCCTTTGCAGTGATATCCATCTTCTCACGTGAGAAATCATTGATAGGGAGACCTTCAACAATCTTCCATGTCTTATTCTGTTTGAAAATAATTGCAAATAAGAGACTTACAACTGAATTAAAATTGATTCTCTAGCAATGAACAACTTAGTCTGAACTTCAATCTAGAGAATATCTGTTTTAAAGTCAGATTCCAAAGAAACAAATCAAAACCCAGATCTTAACAGATAATTTTTAATTTACTTTTAAAAGATATTTTAAAATTAAATTTTTACTAGGGTGACATTTGTTAATAGGATCATATAAGCTTCGAGGGTAGATTTCTATGATACACGATCTGTAAACTGCATTGTGTGCCCGCCACCCAGAGTCAGATCACTACTTCTGTCACCATATATTTGCTCCCCTTCACCCATCACTAATCTGGACACAAGCTCGATACTTGAGTTTAGAACTTAGTGAATCTAGAAAAAAATCATTAAATGAAGATTAATTACCAAGCAAAAAAACTAATAATTTTATAATAAGGAGCAATAATACTGAGAACTACAGCTTGATTTAGAACAGGGGTGTCAAACTCATTTTCACCAGGGGCCACATCAGCCTCGCAGTTGCCTTAAAAGGCTTGAATGTAATTTTGACTCCTTAACAGTTAAGGAGTAGTTACATTTATACAGTCCTACAATTATTTTGGCCCTTTGAAGGTAACCGCAAGGCTGATATGGCCCTTGGTGAAAATGAGTTTGACATGCCTGATTTAGAAGATACTATTTGTAGGTATTCAACTAGAGGCATAGTAATAAAATATGTCTAGTGGGAAGAGTTGAATCTTGCTTTCCAGATTAATTTCAACCTTTCAATGACCTGAAGTTATATTTTACATGATTTTAAAGCTGAGAAAAATGTCTAATTTAGTAAAGAAACAACTTTCTAGACTAAATTATGTCATTATTAATAAAAATATACAACTACTTTCCCAGTAGGGGACAGAGGAAAATAACTCTGAAATATCTTACCTTGATTGTAACAGGGAATGAGTAGAGCAGATCATCGGGAACACCATAAGAGTTGCCATCAGAGATAATACCCATGGACACAAACTCTCCCTGAAAATAACGATTTTTACATTTTATGGAGCTTAAGAACTAGTTTATATAACCAACTGACACATGAACTAACAAAATTAAAATAGGCGACACGTACTTATTACGTACATAACTTCATTACCATATAAGAAACCGTTACCAGGCACTTGTATGACAGGGTACCTTCCTGGGTATTGTCTCATTCCTCTCTTCCAATCCATGTGTGAAGTAGGCCAGAGACACAAAATCCTTTTTTTATAAATGATAAAACTGTGGCCCAATATAGGCTTTAAGATGAAAAAATGTCACCCCTGCCTGCCATGGATGCCAGGTGCTTTTTATGTATTATTACCTCATTTAACCCTCGCAACCATGTAAAAGATGACAAGACAGCTCAGAGTGGTTAGGTAACTTTCCCAAGGTTACTCAGCTAACAGGTGGCTGAGCCAGGACGTGAACCTAACCTGCCTGAGCACTAAGGCTATGTTCTTTTTACCTTACAGTATCAGAAGACAAAAGTAAAAGAGTGGGCTGTGCAAATCACTGAGTCCTTACCTCTGGGGTCCCAAACCAGATGTCTCTGATATGGTCACAGATGGCTTTCGCAGCAGACATTGCACTGGATAGTTTTCGAGCCTTGATGACAGCTGCGCCACGCTGCTGCACCGTCTGGGTGGGGGTAGGTAGAGACAGCTGTGTTACCTGATCGAAACAGCTGCATTCTCATCAATTCCAAACTGATCCTGGGGTGAAAGGCTGCAACCATGGCTTAATGTGTCCCCTCCAAAATCAGAAAATCTTTTAGAACGATTTTTAGAAATCTTTCTTTTTAGAAAACCAGTCTTTTTAGAAAACAGACAACTAGAAATCTCCACAGAAAATTTACCATATTTCATACAAAGAAATGTATCTCTGTATAAAGATAACTAGATTTTTTCCACTTTTTCTAGTTTTCTCCACTTTAACAATTGATCCTGACTACCATACAACAGATTAGGTCAGAGTGGATCACAAGGCTTAGTATGACCCCAAAATAAAGTATGTAGTCAGTAGACAACCAAGAAAGACGTGCTCTCCTTGTGTCCTTCCCTCCCCGCACTGCTGGAGAACTCTCAGATCAGTAACGCGGTGTCTCGCAAGAGCTCTCTATGCTTGGCTATTACAGAGAGCCACCAGATGTTCCTTACTGTGATGAATTCTCCCTTGAGCCAGCTGTCATCTTTCAGAGCTTCATAAACACCAATTTCCTTTCCTTGCAGTTTCACCTTGGCATGGTTGACATCCGGATACTGAGTTGAGGAATGGTTTCCCCAGATAATGACATTCTTTACATCATCAGAAGTCACACCAAGTTTAATAGCAATCTAGTTAAATGGAAAACAAATACACTACTTAGACACATGCTTTTCATTTCAAATTGTGACCTGTTGTTTAAGAGTAGAGACCATCATACAGTTTGTAACTTATATGGGTTTATCAAATATAAAACACCAAGCAAAAGGTTAATATTGCTTGAATATGTAAACATGACTCTTTTTTTGTTGTTATTACTTACTTGGAGATGTTGCCTCAGCACTTCAAAACAATTAGGTAATTAGGTACTTTCTCTACATTTAGGTGAAATGTTTATTATATATTATATATAAACTGAGTAATTTTCAAATAATCCCAAACATGAAATTTTAGAGTTGAAAGAGACTCAGATGAACAAAGTTTGATTGTCCTTATTTTACAGATTAGCAAACTAAAGAAAACAGTTTAAAATTACATATATAATCCTAAAATTACACCAGATGTAACAATCTCTAGCAGTAGTTTCAAAAAGTACTTTAGGATCCTCAGGCCTTGTGGTCACATGAGCATCAATTATACTATATAGAAGAGTGATCACAGAAAGTGCTACAAAGTTATGTTTTGAAAGATTTACATAAAATAAAATAAGTTTGTTCCTTTTGTGATTTGCCTGATAAGGTAATAATGTACAGAGAAAAATGTTATGGTTAGTTATGTGTATACTCTGTTTCTAAATAGACAGAAGAATTTTTTTAAAGATTTTTAAAATTTATTTTTAGAGAGGGGGGAAGACAAAGGAAAGAGACGGAGAAAAGACATCAATGTGTGGTTGCCCCTCCTGTACCCGCTACGGGGGACCTGGCCTGCAACCTGGGCATGTGCCCTGACTAAGAATCGAACTGGCAACCCTCTGGTTCACAGGCTGGCACTCACTCCACTGAACCATACCAGTCAAGGCTAGACAGAATAATTTATGATGAACTAGAAATATTTCATAAAAGATTTTTTAAAAATATTGATTTCAGAGACAGAAAGGAAGGGGGAGAGAAACATCGATTTATTGTTCCACTTATTCATGCATTCATTGGTTGCTTCTTGTATGTGCCCTGACTGGAAATCAAACCAACAACCTTGGCATATGGGGACTACATTCTAATCAATGGAACTACCCAGCCAGGGCCTCGAAAAAGAATTTTTAAAAGCTGGTATGTTAGGGGAGTTCTTTTGTGGATGATGGAACAATTTTATGTTTTGACTATGGTGGTTATAGTAATCTATATATACAGTTAAATGTCACAGAATCATTCTTCAAGAAACACAAAAATGTAAAAACTGCAGCAATCTGAGCAACTCTAGTTAACAGTAATGTGAGTAGTCTAGTCAATTTCCTACTTTTGATAATGCTCTAGAGTTATATAAGATGGAACCACTGAGGAAAGCCCATAATGGGTACATGGGATTCTTTCTACTATTTTTGCAACTTCTTATGAGTCTATAATTATTTTAACATAAAAAATGAAAGTCAAACAAACAAATCACTTCACTCTAAACCCTGCTTCATCTAGAGTTCTACAAGCAGTAACTACAGTACTGGTCTTCATAAATTAAACGGATGGCTAGTTTCTGGGGTACCCAGCTACTGACCTGCTCAGTGGTTGGGGTAGAGTGGTGTGTTGTGTGCAATGAGTACTATTTTCTGTATGTGCCATAACCGGAAAGGACTTGGGAAGAACTGTCCTTATTTGGTTGGCATTGTAGAGAAAAAATGAAAAGTTATACCTGGGGCAAGTAACCCAAGATGTATATTACCAAGAACTCAGAACATTTCGCTGAATGTCAGCGTCAACTGCTCCAAAGTAGAGTACAGACATTGTCTCTAGGCCTCTCCTCAATTGTCTCTAGGAGCTCTTCCTATTTCCTTTATCCTGCTGCCTGCCCACCTGCTCTTGTTCTTTTGATCTCTTGAGCTACTCTAGCTCTGTGTGGACAGCAAAAGCCAGTACTTTGCAGATGTAGTTTCTGAATGTCATTCATGTCAGAGCTAGTCTAAATTAACATGTATGCAGGGTAGCAGTTTCTCACTCCCTTAGACACTTTCATGTCTGTCATATAAATCTATTAAGTGGTTTTCACTAATTCTCCAGCCATAAAAATTTTCTTCCCCTGATACCAGCTAACTGGTTTCATCGCCAAACTGCCTTGTCAGCAGACATACATAAATCTGGTTTGCAAATACACAGGGGAGTCCTGAAGGTGATAAACAATTGCTAGGTAGTGAAGTCCTCTGAATTCCAAAGCAAATTATATAAGACTAGTAACCACTCATGTAAGAAAAATTCATCTTTGAGTTTGTTATTTTTTTCACTGGATTAAGGACGAAACTGTTCCTTCAAAAACTTTTTAAAAGCTGTCACTGTGCCAGACTGGCATGCTGAACATGTACCAAATATTAAAGTTTGATGAGATCGCTTCTTACTGCTTTCCTTGTTTAGACTTTCACCCCTTCAGGGAAAACTCTTTCAGGCACGGGGCAAAGTGTCAGGTAGTAGTACCTTAGGAAGCAGACTTTTCCACTGCCCGCTTCCACCAAGGTCTCAGGTGAAATGGCAAACATGAAGGTTTGCTGGTATCGTTGTTTTACCTTTCTCCCTCTTGCAATGAAATTAAGGAACCATCTGGAAATCCAGAATCTACAAATGTAAGCATCTATGATACGTTTTCCTAAACTGTTAAATAGTACATGTTCCATAGTACCCAAATTATAGAGGCCATACCATTCATCTGTGCTAGTTTCTGTAGTAGCCAAATCTCCTGCCTCCAGTCATTCAAACATAGTGCCATTCCTTCCTAGCCACCAGACTCTATCTAACTAATAGGGAAAAAGTCCCAGCCCACAGTCTTAATCTTCTCAGGAATTATTTACAGTTTAAGTTTGTTACCCAAAGACCTTCTAAATTAACTAGAATATTTAGGGAGGTATTGATGAGGTGTAGCTCTTCTTAACTCTTGGATATATTCCTCTTAATAACAGCAGCCAACCTTCACTGAGTTTTAAAATGTGACAGGCATCAAGATAAGGTCTTAACATAGATCTTATTTAATCCACCTCACTACTCTGAGATGGATACAATTATTATCCCATTTATAGCTTGGATACACTTTCTCAAGATCACAGAGCTAGTGAGCTGAGTTAGGTTACTCGATCCCATCATGTAAGAACACACACACACACAAGGGTCTGGACTTGGCAAAGCCAGGTGGCTCCATCATTTACTAGCTGTGTGATTTTTAAGCAGGTTCCCTGACCGTCCTGGGCTTCACATTTCTTATCTGTAAAATAGTGATAATAATGAATATTTTATACAGTTACTATAAGAATTAAATGGTAAATCATATGTAAAGCACAGTAGAAGCTTAATGAATGTAAGTTATCTTCTTCACTGGGCTGAAAAGCTAAAAGATGATCAATTCTCAGTGAAAAGCTGAAAAGCTGAAAGATTATCAATTCTCAGTGTACAGCGGAGCTCACATTATCTTTTGATAAGTAATAGTTTTCTTGAAACTACACAAAGCTGCCTTCTCTAGAAGAGAGAACTAGACTCGTAGATCTATCCAGCAGTGATGACCTGTGGGTAAGGAGAAATGATCGAAGATCACTAGGGAAAAGGAGAGAGGTTGTTTCAGAACTAGAACTTTGTCATGGCTTCTAAGGGCACCAGGATCATCAGCTCTGAGAAAGCCTAGGAAACTATTACAGAAGAGTGGCACAGTCTTGAATTTTTAAACAAGCTATGGTTAATACCCTGGTGACTGACTCCTTGGTATATATATCTAAGGCTCCAAGAGGTAACAAACCTTGACGATAATGAAAACTTAGTTGCTAAACAGTGAAAAGTAGGACATTTCATGGAAATATGTAGGATATTAAAAGATATAAAATTAAAAGAATATAAAATTAACAATGAAAAAATCTGAATCTGATTGCTTAGTTGTAGGGAAAAAGAAAGCAGAACCAATAAAACACACAAGCTTAAGTCTTTCATTTTATAATATCCTATACATCTGCAAAAATAAACTCAATTATGTACTATCATGTGAATTACCTATACTGGTGAGTACTTTTAAGCTGCTATCATAAGAGGTCATTAGCAACCACCATTTAATTATCGTTAGCAAATGAAATACACTTGAGAGAATTAAGCAGGAAGTTCAGCTCAGGTCCTTATAAGGGCAGCTTTAAAGACTCCCTAACAAACAGGGATAGCTTCCTACTAAACAACAACAACAACAGCACAACTAAGATTCAGCTACTTTAAAAGTGAGAAAAAAAGATTTTATAAAGCTGAACATTCCCAAGACTTTAAAAGTCATCTTTCTTACCTGAGCTTTAGCTCGGTTATGATCCAAACGCGTCAAGCAACTGAAGTTCTCCTTGGGAATGGATGGTGCCGACTTAGAGGCAGTCAGACAGTTGGTGTTGGCTGGGTTTCCCACCACGATCACCTACGGTAACCCACCACAACAGAGTTACAGACCATATACTGCTTAACCAAATTGTCTTAGAATACGACTGACGAGTGTATATAACATGCAGCATTTGCATCAAATTTGTGTCAGCTAAATATGTAGTTATCATTGTAAACAGTTTCTAGTAGATTTCTATTCTCTCTTCTATGAACCCCCCCCCCCCCCCCCGTCAGGGTTTGCTGTGACTACTGAAAACATTTCTTTAACAAAACCATTACATATACAAGTCACTTTTCAGGTAGCGCTGTCCAGGATCTAAATAAAGTACGTCTTTCTATTTTATTTTGTCCAAAATGGAGAGAGAGCATTCATCTCTTTGCCAATCCCACCCCCCAAACAAAACAAAAAAACAACCAAGTAATCTAAGGCTCTATCTCTGAGTTTGATTCATTGATAAAATCTTCCTTCTTATAAAAGTAGTCCAAGAAAGAAATTCTACAAGTAGTTTATTTAGTACAATGATTTGTTTCTGTCAATTGTTTCTCAAGCTTGCCTAATCCTAAGAATTAACTGAGATATTTGCCAAAATATAGGTTACCAGGTGCCAACCATTCCATACCTACTGAATTAACCTTTAGGAGAAAGCACTAAGCACTGTAGGCTTTTTTTTTTTTTTAAATGGGGGAGCTACGGGATACACTGGATTACAATGTGGTATAGAAAAATGCACACATGGACTTTCAAGTTTTAAAAATCTTTAATAAAATGATCATTTTAAAAACTGAAATATCAAACTTACAGAAAAGCTACAAGCATATTATGGCCTAACTCCCACATGCCCCTGACCCAGATTCTCTAATTTGCTCCATCTCTCTCCTTCTCTGTCTCCCCCCATCCCTTAGTTTTTTATTTCTGGCCCACTTGAGAGTAAGCTGCAGACATGACATCTAATGCCCCTAAGTACTCCAAGTCAGTGTGTGTTTCCCAAAAGGTACACTTGGCGAAGGGGCGATTCCTGTACAAACGATTACAGTGTGACCAGTACTACGATGAATTTTTTACTAAGAGACCTGTGGATTACTACTCAACTTATCTCTATTATTTTCTGCTAATGATTGCAGAGAAAGAAGTTAATTACTTAAAAGGAAGTCCACAGAAGGCAAACGGTCAGCTGTCTTGAAGTACTACAACAGAGTATTATAATTGGCAACTTTAAAAATCTTATAACATTTCTTTTACCTTTCTTTGAAGTCAGGATACAGAGGTAGAACTGTATCAAATCAACAAAACCTCTGACTGGCAAACTTTCTGCTGTGACAGCTAAGTTCTAGTTCACTGATATTTCATTGGTAAAAGGAGGCTTTATTGCAGTAGCAAGACAAATATGGGAAATAGTCTGATCATAAAAAGGACAGGAAGTCATACTGACTCAAGACACAGGCATATCACTGTATTGAGAAATTCTGAGTACTCAGAAGCCACCGTCTCTTCTTGCTAAGAACATAGCTTACAGCCACCTCCCTCCACAATCACACACAAATCCCAACGTCTGGACAAATATTCCCACACAGCTTAAAGGCACCAGGGAGTTCTGTGCCTGATAGGTTTACAAACTAATATTAAACTTCCACGTAATAGTAAAAGGCAAAATATTTTCGAGCACCTCTGAATACAGATTTCTATATGTAAGAGGAAAACCCAGAAAGGGAGAGCTTATCAAGCAGAACTCTGTATCTGTATTTACTGACTACTGCACAAAACTGGATGGGAGGCAGGGCAGGGAGGTGGACAAAGAATTTTGTTTTCACTTAAATGCTGAAAGCAGGAGTTTCAAATGTTGATAATGAAAAACCCCATAAAATACTACTGCATCGGTTACCTTAACTGATTTCTTGGCATATTTCTCCAAGGCTGCACCCTGGGTTTTGAAGATATTCACATTTGCTTTGAGTAAATCCTTCCTCTCCATGCCATCCCTTCTCGGCATGGAGCCCACAAGAACGGCTACATCCAGGTCTTTGAAGGCAACCTCTTCTTTATCTGTTGCGATGACATCTGCGAGCAACATGGCAATAAATATGCAGAGATACTTAAACACCGTATTGAAGATAGGAGATATGAGATATGAGATAATTTCAGTAATTATCTCAATTTCAAAAATTCTCTGCCTTTTATAATCAGATATGACACAAAGGTATAATGTGATACTTTCAAGGCAACATTTGTTATTCAGGCTAGTAACCAGAGATAACACAAAAGAGAAATTAATTCACCTAACCTTTAAGTTACAATTAGTTTAAGTATTAAAGTAATTAAAAAGTCCACACCAGTGTTATAGACTGAATGTTTGTGTCTCCCACAAAATTTATATGTTGTAACTAATCCCCAATATGATGGTATAAAGATGTGGGGCCTTTGGGAGGTGATCGGGTCTTGAGGGCGAAGCCCTCATGAATGGGATTAGAGCCCTGAGGGCTGCCTCATCCCTTTCACCAAGTGAGAACACAGTGAGAAGATGGCCATCGATGAACCAAGAACTGGGCTCCCACCAGACACCCAATCTGCTGGCTCTTTGATTTCTGACTTTCCAGCCTCCAGAACTGTGAGAAATAAGTTTCTGCTGTTTACAAACCCCTCAGTCTATGGTATTTTTGTTAAAGCAGCTCACATGGACTAAGACAACCAGGATTTGGCATAAATTTTTAGATCAGTGAACTTTTGTGATAGGCTGCTATAAGCCCCCAATAGATATATGTAGGAAGACCAGTTGGACCAAAAAAAAAAAAAAAAAGCCATCTTATTCCCAGCCATACCTTCTTATGTGCTGAACATTCCCTTCCCTCTCATACTCAACAGCTGACCAAGGACAAGCTGCCTATAACCTGGGCAGAAGAAACTCTCCAGAGAGAGGAATAAAAATGGGAAAAAGCAGCAGAGGAAGTTGATTTGGAAATGGGTGAAGCAAGGAAGCCAGATGAATAGCTTGGGCAGGGTAATGCACTCTCTTAAATAACTGTGCAACGAAATGATTTAGCTGGCAATATCCCTTCTAGTAAATATTTACTGAACATGTATTGGGTTGGCCAAAAAGTTTGTTTAGCTTTTCTGTAAGGTGGCTCTAGTAGTATTTAATTGTCTTTAACTTCATTTGAAACAATTTTGTAAGACTATATGGTTACGGCTGTCATATCAGCGTGCATTTAAAAAAACTTATCAAAAGTGGTGAATTTTTGTGTAGCCATTTCAATACGAAGATGGAAGAAAACAGGCAATGTTTTGGCATACTATATTATTTCAAGAAAGGTAAAAATGCAACTGAAGAGCAAAAAAAGATTTGTGCATGTACGGAGAAAGTGCTGTGACTGATTAAACATGTCAAAAATGGCTGGTGAAGTTTCATGCTGTTTCATGAAGTTTCTCGCTGGACAATGCTCCACAGTTGGGTAGACCAGTTGAAGTTGACAGCGGTCAATCGAGATTGATTGAGAACAATCAACATTACGTCATGCAGGAGATAGCCAGCATACTCAAAATATCGAAATCAATAAAATTATTGGTGAAAATGCAAAATGTGTCTTTTAATTTACAGATGAAACAATACAAACTTTTTGGCCAACCCAATACGTGAATTCTCAGCATGGTTTCTCTTGGGTATACATTTTGCCAACTTCTAGGGTATTATTAATTAAATTCTTATCAAAAGAAAAAGATCATGATAAAGGTATAGCTAAATAAAAATATTCAAGTTAGTTTATGACTTGGTCTCATATTTTAATAAGCCTTTCAATCAAATTAAAGATTTCTCTTATATTTATATAATAGTTCAATGATTCTCGAATGTTCTTATCAGAACTGTGGTGGGCTTTTTCAAACTATGTAGTATGACTACGACAATTTATAGTATATTTCAACCAGATGACTGGCAGGTGGGTTACGACTGTCTATAGATGAGGGAACAACTCACTTCCACCCTCAGGGCAGCATATGCTCTGGAAGACCTCATTTAGAGTTAAACTTCTCCATTACAGGATGCCTCCATTACTATTTAAATAGACTTTAAACAACAATACAGTGTAGACAATCTCAGGTGCATAACCTATTGCAATACTCTACTTAACCAGTAAAACGGATTATATATAAGCATGCTGGGTAGTAGTTACTTTACACTGGCTTTCTTGCTTTTACCCTTCTTTATTCTTGGCATGTGATTACCTTTATTTACTTTTGATATAGTACAGCTTACCCAATGGTTGTAGTTAAAAAACAAAAAAAACAAAAACAAACTACTTTTATGAAATAATTTCCAATGGACAGGTTAACAAAAATCTGAAGTCTATTTTTTGAAAGACATAAAATACTATAAAAATCACTCTCTCTTCCACTCTCTAACTTACCTTTCAGGAGGGGAAGGGCGCAGTCTTGCAGTTCCATTAGGACACCGTCCAGGACACCCATCATGGGAGTGATATCCAACAGCACAAGAATGATAGGCTGCCAAATAAATATCAAGGACAGCATCTGTCAGTGTAAGTTATGTCATTTAGTCACAAAAACGTCGCTTTTAAGAGTTTTTGTTTATTTGGAATATATATGTCTGTAACTTCCATCATTCAAAATTATTTCAGTTCAAGTATTTTTAACATGGTGGTGCTCTTAGAAAAATGAATGCTATAAAATCAGCAATAGTTGCTAACAGACACAGTAAGAGAATCGTTGTTACTGAACTGTAAAGGAGTACTTGGAATATCAAACTGAAGTTACATGGCACCTATAGCTGTGTATCTGATTGGAGTTCATGGAAAGCTAAGCACAGTATTAGTGGTGAAAGAAGAATTTGATATCCATGGATGAACAAAATGGATAAATGAATATTTTAGAAAAGAATTTTAATGTACATTAATCAGACCTGCTGAAATACAGGATGTCTGCTTGAAACTGAGAAATAGATTTACTTGTCTGTTTTGGGTCTAAAGACCATTTGCGAACCATAAAGTGCTGATGGAGTAACTTTCTCTCCCGCTCACTCTCCTCGACAGTTACTGTCTTTAGTGAATACTTTCCACTGACTGACACCTGCTGGCTGCACCAAATCAACTAAGCACATGATCTGCAAAGCATTTTTAATGCCTGAAGGGGTGTTTCCACTGACAGCAGAGTGCCCGGTACATTGATTGGGATTACCCATTCCTTCACCACTAAAAAATTTCTTTGCAACTAAATACAAGTTTTAGTTGACAGTATTATTGACAGTATTCTTACTTTAAGGTTTATAGACAGTTGCCCCTACCTGGTCTTTACCAAAGACAGATCCATTTCCAATGCTGTACAGCAGTGAATACGCAATTTGACCAGCTGCTCCAGTCACAAGGACTCTGATTGGCTCAGGCTGTAATGACAGGCACCAATTAACATTTTATTAAAAAGTGCTATTTTACCTTAAAGATATTCAGGAGTATCTCTATATTAAGACATTTAAAAGTTAATGTAAAATTTGAAAGTCTCTTTGTGTGTGGCTTAGTAGAAAACTAACTTACCGAAGGCTTGTCCCAGTAAATACAGTATGCACAAATTAAGCAACTTCTGGAAAATGTGTCCTTTTGCTGCATATTTCTGTGGTATTACTAAACTCTAACTGTTATACTGGATTTACTTATCTAATCTATTTGTCTTTTAAAGGATATTTTACCACTAAAACAGGCCTAACAATGTTAATGTGCATTATGTGATACAACCCCTGACGGCCAATAGAGCACTACAAATCCTCTTATGCAAATCCCCCCCACTCCCATCTGCTCCAGAATCTTTTACACCAGGAAGAGGATCACAGTGGTTAAATTTTCCCATATACAGTAAGCCTGAAAGTTTTAATAAAATTATGAATTGTGATTCAACCTAACTACTTAGAGAAGGAAAGTATCCTTTATTCTTATTATTTTTTAAATGGTAGTGTTTTTTAAGATTTTATTTATTTTTAGAGGGGAAGGGAGGAAGAAAAGCATTAACATGCAAGAGAAACATCGATCAGTTGCTTCTTGCACAAACCACAAATGGGGATGGCCCACAACCCAGGCATGTGCCCTGACCAGGAATCAAACCATTGACCTTTTGCTCTGCAGGGATGACACTCAAACAACTCAGCCACACTGGATAGGGCAAGCCTTTATTTTTAGAGAAAAATGAGGAAATGGCAATATTTGTAATATAATAAATTTTAACATTAAATAACAAGAGCAACATGTTGTGATAACTGACAACCTGATTCCGGGGGAAATTAGTTTTAAAAGTAGGAGGAAGGGAGACCCAAGATGGCAGAGGAGTAACTGGAAGCTACATTAACCTCCTCCCAGGTCCAATCTGGAATTATAACTTAACTGTAGAGAAATCATCCAGAATAACCAACTGAACACTAGCTGGAGAGAAGCCTTATAACGAAGGACAGACAAAAGAAACCACTTCACAAGACTGGTAGCGAGTGTGAAGAAGATGCAAGAGGGTTGGCTGGGCTTCCATGGGCAGCAGCTGAAGTTCTGGAGGGATATTTCACCAGCTGAGGGGGTTGAGGGGGTGCCCCTTGAGAAGTGCCAGCTCTAAACCCCAAGGTGGGCTCCCCAGCCTACAGCTCCAGAGCTGGAAAGGAACCCTGATAACATCCAGCTGTGAAATGCATCAGGGTTTATGTCTGCCAGGGAGATAGCTGGAGACACAAAGAACCTCTTAAAGGGCCAATGCACAAAATTTCATTTTGTAGCCACTTACAGTGGGCTCCAGCACAGGGACAGAAGAGTAGACTAGAGGCACTTGAGAACAGTCTGGAGTTGGTGGCTCTGGGGAGAGAACTGGAGGAACAGCCAAGAGGATCCCTGTGTTGAGTCATCCCCCATACTGCAGAGGCCATCTCTCTCCGGCAAAGCACTCCTCTGTGAATGGCATCAGCCTGAGGGGAAGCAATAGCCTTTCTTGCAGGAACTACTACTCTAACCCACCCTGTGGAGCTTAAGCTGGGCTGCTGATTATAAGCTTGACTAGTTTAACTGATCAGTTTAACAACTAAGGCAGAAAATACAGAGAAGCAGCCAAAATGGGAAGACAAAGAAACAGACCCCAAATGAAAGAACAAGAGAATTCTCCAGAAGAAGAAATAAATGAAATGGAGACAGGCAATTTATCAGATAGGGAGTTTAGAGTCATGATTATAAAGATACTCGACAGCATGAAAAAAGACAGAAACCATAAAAAAGGACCAGTCAAATAAAGAATCCAATATCTGAAATAAATAATATACTTTAAGGAATAAGCAGGAGGTTAGATGAAGCATAGAATCGAATCAGTGATTTGGAAGACAAGGTGGAAAAAAAAAACACCCAGGCAGAGCAACAAAAAGAAAAAAGAATTAAAAAAAAATGAGGAGAGTGTAAGAAACATTTTTGGACAAAATGAAGCATACAATATCCGCATCATGGAAATACCCAAAGGAGGAGAGAGTGAGCAAGGAATGGAGAACTTATTTGAAGAAATAATGAGCAAAAACTTCCTGAATCTGGTGAAGGAAAAAGATACACAAGTCCAGGAAGCTCAGAGTACATAAACAATCTAACTTCATATTTAAAAGAACTTTAAAAGGAACAACAAACAAAGCCCAAAGTGGGTAGAAGGAAGGAAATAATAAAGGTCAGTACAGAAATAAAAGAAATAGTCTTAAAAAATGATTCAAAAGATCAATGAAGCCAAGAACTGGTTCTTTGAAAAGATAAACAAGACTGATAAACCTTTAACCAGATTCATCTAGAAAAAAAGAGAAAGGACCCAAATAAATGTCATCATAAATGAAAGAGGAGAAATAACAACCGACACCAAAGAAATACAAAAGATTGTAAGAAAATATTATGAACTATATACCAACAAACTGGACAACCTGGACAAAGTAGATAAATTCCTAGAATCATAATTTTCCAAAACTAAATCAGAAAGAATTGGAGTATCTAAATAGACAGATTACTCCTAGTGAAATTGAAGCAGTAATTATAAAATTTGCAATAAACAAAAGCCCTGGACCAGATGGCTTCACAGGTGAATTTTACCAAACATTCCGAGAAGAACTAACACCTCTCCTTCTCAAACTATTTCACCAAATTCAAGAAGAGGGAAGTCTCCCGAACTCATTTTACAAGGCCAGCATTACCCTAATTCCAAAACCAGATAAAGACACTACAAAGACAGAAAATCACAGGCCAATATCCCTGATGAACATAGACACTAAAATCCTCAAAAAGCAATGCATCAAAATCCTAATAAGCAATGCATCAAAAAGAGCATACACAACGATCATGCAGGACTTACTTTGAAAATGCATAGTACAACATTCGCAAATCAATAAATATGATTCACCACATAAACAAAATAAAGGATAAAAATCACATGATCATATCAATAGATGCACAAAAAGTACGTGATAAAGTCAAGTACTCACTTATGATAAAAACTCACAGCAAAGTGGGAAGAGAAAGAATATAGCTAAATATAATAAAGACTATATATGACAAACCCACTGCCAGCATCATATTCAACAGGCAAAAACTGCAAGTGTTCCCCTTAAGATTGAAAACAAGACAGGGATGTCTTCTTTCATTTCTCTTATTCAACACAGTACTGGAATCCTGGCCACAGCAATCAAACAAGAAGAAATAAAAGGCATCCAAATTGGAAAGAAGTAAAACTGTCTTTATTTGCAAATGGCATGATACTGTACATCGAGAACCCCAAAGATTCCATCAAGAAACTAGCAAGTGATAAATGAATTCATCAAAGTAGCAGGATAAAAATTAATATCCAGAAATCGGCTGCATTTTTATATGCCAATAAGGAACACAAAAAGGAAATTAAGAAAGCAATCCCATTCATGATTGCTTCAAAAAGAATAAAATACCTAGGAATAAACCTAACCAAGGATATAAAAGACTTATACTTGGAAAACTCTAAGACACTGAAGAAAGTGGAAGCATATACTATGTTCACGGACAGGAAGAATTAACATAATCAAAATGTCCATATTACCCAAAGCAATGTGTAGATTCAATGCAATTCTTATTAAGATTCCAATGACATATTTCACAGAACTAGAACAAATTATTTCAAAAATTTATATGGAACCATTGTGGTTCCATATAAGACCCAGCATAGCAACAGCAATCCTGAGAAAGAAGAACAAAATTGGAGTAACCACACTATACTATAAGGCCATAATGATCAAAACAGCATGGTACTGGCATAAAAATGAACATATAGAACAATGGAACAGAAGAGAGCGCCCAGAAATAAACCCACATCTTTATAGATAATTAACATTTGACAGAGGAAGCAAGCACCTACAATGGACTAAAGATAGTTTATTCAATAAATAGTGTTGGGAAAATTGGAGATACATGTATACAAATGAAACTAGACCATCTTCTTAAACAACACACAAGAATAAATTCAAAATGGACAAAAGACTTAAATGTTAGACTTGAAACTATAAAAATCATAGAAGAAAACATAGGCAGCAAAATCTCGGGACACTGCTGGTAGCAATATTTTATTGGATATATCTCCCGAGGCAAGGGAAACAAAAGAAAAAATAAGGAAATGGGGCTATATCAAATTAAAAATTTTTGCACAGCAAAGGAAATCATCAACAAAATAAAAAGACAACCCACAGAATGGGAGAATATATTCGCTGATACATCTGGTAAGTGGTTAATACCGAAAATTTACAAAGGCCTTAGAAAACTCAACACCCAAAAAACAAACAACCGAATTAAAAAAATGGGGAAGGACCTAAACAGACACTTCTCCAAGGAGGACATACAGATGGCCACTAGACATAAGAAAAGATGCTTAACTTCACTAATCATCAGATAAACGCAAATTAAAACCACCACAGGTATCTCGCACCTGTGAAATTGGTTACCATCAATAAACCAACAAACAAGTGCTGAAGACGAGCAGAAAGGGGAACCCTTTTACACTGTTGGTGAGAAGGCGGACTGGTGTAGTCACTGTGGAAAGCAGTGTGGAGATCACTCAAAAAATTAAAAATGGATGTGCCTTTTGACCTAGCAATCCCACTTCTTGGAATATACCTGAAGGAACCCAAAACACTAATTCAAAAGAACATAAACTTTTCTATGTTCATTGCAGTGTTATTTACAATTGCCTAGATATGGAAGCAGCCCAGGTGTCCATCAATACATGAGTGGATAAAACAACTATGGGACATTACATAACGGAATACTACTCTCTTTGCAACAGTATGTATGGATGGATGTGGAAAACATTATGGTAAGTGAAATAAGCCAGTCAAAGAAAGACAAATACCACATGATTTCACTTATATGTGGAATCTAATGAACAAACTGAACTATCAAGGAAAATGGGGACAGACTCATAGATGGAGAGCAGATGACAGCTAGTGGGAGGGTGAGGTGAGAGGATGGAGGGATTGACCAAAAAGGAAAGAGGAAAAAGGACTCATGGACATGGGTAACAGTGTGGTGATTGTTGGAGGGGAGGGGAGTATATAGGGACTAAATTAATGGAAAAATACAATAAAAATTTAAAAAATAAAGGGGAGAAAGGGAGAAAAGTACAAAGTGCATACTAGTTATAATAGAGTGAAGTTGCTTTATTAATCTCAACAGACACTTAACAAAATAGGGACATGTATACAAAAATAACTATACCAAAGTGATGATCTTGAGTCATGAAAATAAAGTTAAATGGACTTCTACTTTGTGTCACCTCTATCACTACCTGCATGAGAGAAGTAGCCAAATGAATTGAACAGGATAGAAGCGTTTGATTTTTTTAACACTGCGTTGGCCAAAAACTCCATATGGTTTTTTTCAGTAGAATAAAAGACACATTTTTCATTTTCACCAACTTTATTGATTTGGTATTTTGAGTATGTTGGCTATCTCCCGCTATTGGCTTCTAGCAGGTAGAGGCTGGGGTGCTGCTGAACGTCTTCCAATGCATAAGACAGTCCCAGAGCAAGGAATCATTTGGTCAAAATAGTACCAAGAAACTTTGCAAAACACTTTTGACACGTTCTATCAGTCACAGCACCTTCTCCATACACTGCATAAATCTTTTTTTGCATTTCAGTTGCATTTTTCCCTTTCTTGAAATAATAAATCATGATACACTGGAAATATTGTTATCTTCTTCCATCTTCAATATTAAAATGGTTACATGAAAATTCACCAATTTTGGTAAGTTTATTTTAAATGCTGGTATGATAGCTGTCACAATACAATCTAACAAAATGGTTTCAAATGAAGTTAAAGATAACTAAGCACTACTAGAGCCAACTTATGGAAAAAACGTAACAGACTTTCTGGCCAACCCAATATTTAGAATTGCCTCTTCCAGAGAAGGGACAGAAGGAGCCTATCACCGTCAGGGATCCTTTTAACCTTCCAACTCTACCCTCCGAAAGTCAGGAGCATTCACTTTGGTACCCAAAAAAGTCACTGGAAAAAATATCTCAGGAAACAAGTGTCAAATTGTAGAGAAATGAATCTGATCATAGCAGACAATGTGTGCAATGTTTTTCTTAAAGATGTGACCAGGGTGGGAGTGGAGAAAAAACTATGAAGACTTTCTCCCTGACTTCTTGAGGCTCTTTCCCATCCATATCTCTAAGTATACAATATGACAGTTCCCCCAGTAAACTAATTTTAATACAATACATAGTTATGTTCCCAAATAGACTTTAGGTTCATAAAGAACACTAAGTTATTGTATATGGTTACTTTCTGTTATATGGCCTTTACATACTTTTAATTTTGTCATTTCCCCCTCTTCCCTTGGAGTAGGTGAGTAAAGGGGAATAGAGGAAATTACTTTCTTCCTTTTTAGAATGCAAACTTCTTAATGACAGGGGTTTGTCTATTTTATTTATTATTGCACCCCAGCTGCCAAGAACAGTTCCGTGCACATAGTTGGACTCAAATAATTATTGAAGGAGTACCTGGATCTTGTAAAGTTACTACCAAAAACCTGGAAATGTAAAAAGAATTGCTTGGAGACAAACCTAACATACTTCAAAAATCGTTTAAAATATTTTACTAATATAATATACACTTTGAATACTAAAGTATTGAGAAAATTAGAAACAATGACCATTATAGTTCCTGTTATAGTTAGCAAAATTATTTTATGTCACTAGTTCCAATGACAGTCTTACAAATCAATGGATGAACTGTTATCTCACTTCATTCCTTAAGCAATATGCCATTCACTGAACCTCTATGTATCTGGTACTATATTTTAGGCCCAACGGCTTGAGAGACAGTAGACTGTATGTAGTAAAGGTACAGCCTCTAAAACTAGACTTCTGAGTTTATATCCTGACTACAAAACTCCTCAGGTGTGTTGTATGTTCCTGGGCAAATTACTTAACTCCTCTGTATTCAGTTTCCCTACAGTAAAATGGAGATAATAGCAGCTACCTAACGAACAAGGTAAGGACTGAAGAGGTAACACACAAAGCATTAAGAACAATGTATAGCAAGTACTATAATTATAGATGTTACCACAGAATTTTTCTCTAAGATTATTATAGCCTGTGGTTTTCTATTTACATGTCTGTTACTTCCCATTAGACTGTGAACCACATCCCTCCCGACAACTCCACACCAGTTGAGTTCTGTCTGTGAACTGGGAGCAGTTCACCTTCAACTCAAATTTGCAACCCATATAGCACTCAGCAAATACGTGTTGAGTGAATGAAAATAAGAACTAAGAAAACTATGAACACAGGCTACTTCAATGTAAAGCAAGCTGGGATAAGAAATGAGGGGGAATATCATTATCTGTAAAGCTTAGCCTCCCAGAAAGTCAGGTAGATGGTTACAACAGAATAATGCAGTCAATTTTAGGCATTAATTTTAGCTACTAAAACATGTGTTCACAGTTTCACAGTCCTTAGAGAAGGGTCTGTGGCCAACTAATGAACAGCAACTAATTCTACCTCAGCAGTTTCCTTCTTCTGTATCTTTGAGCAACTTATTTTCACAGGCAGGTAATTCCATCTAGTTAAGAGCAGCATGAAGCCTAGTTAGTGTCTGAATGTTTGATGATAAAAAGCAAAAGAACTGCATATTTGGTTCTTTCTGTTCTTTGGCACATTGCAATTGAAAAGCAGGAGGGTGGGAGTTTCCTGCTGACTTTCACAATGTTACAGTGTGAAGACAGGTTACTATTCTTTGCTTAGATATCTGGGCAGTCTGCCAAGATCCAAAGACATGTCTTTGCTCTTCACAGGGCACTAATGACCTTCTTACAGATGCAGGCTGTCTTGTACATGTGATCAAGTCTCAGCTGTAATGCCTGAATTTAATTGTTCCTTCTGTTATTCTACAAAAAGACCCATGCATTCCTTTTTTTCTTTTTAATTTATATATATTTCTGTAACATAAAAGACAAATGGTATTGTTCAGATTTCTTCATATAGTTTATTCTTGCTGTTACTCCCTACAGAAGGACACAAACAAAGAATTCCCTCCTTTAAAACACTGCTTTGAATAGCTTACCAGAAGATGGCTCTTTTCTAACTCTGTGATTGCTCATACACCCTTTTGAGGAGGTAAAGAGATTCTGAGTCATGTGGAAATTTGCTGTCAGTTCTGGTATACTGACTGACAGGACGACTAATCCTCATAAAGGTCTCTGTCTTACCTGGTGCTCAGTGACCTTCCGGGGAAGAGGCCTGGCTTTATCTACTGCATAGCAAATCAATACAAGAATGGAGCCCAGGATCTCTCTGTGACCTTGGGACAATCATTTGACCTCACCAGGCTATGTTTCAAGATTAAAGAAAATAATCTTTAAATTCCCATTCTAGAATTCCAGTATTCTAAGTTGCAAGGAATAGTTATGAGGTAATATAAATGCTGATAACACATTTTAATTTATATTTGCAGAATGAGCTTGCAACTTCATCTAGAAACTCAGCTACTAAAAATAAATTCTTAATGACTTGATAAGTGCCTGTATGACACAATATGGTAAAATAGAATGTGGTAAGACCCTTGGTGTCAAACCGTTGTGTGACCTTGAGCAAGTCACATTTTCTTTGGGTTTCAATAAACTCAATTTTAAGATAGTAAGTGGGGAGATCTGTCAAAATGATTTTTTAAAAAGTCTCATCAATTATAAAATTATAAAGTCCTCAGGTCTCTGATAATAAATGCCTCTGCTTTCTTGCTAAGATTAGGTCAGGAACCACTGAAACCATCATTTACATGATTAAATACATTATCTGATTAAATCAGTAAGAAATCTAGGTTTAACTGAGAATAAGTAGCTGTCCCCACTGGCTTCCTTATAATAAAGGTAGATGGAGTAATACCCTTGCTTGTGTCCAGGTTCTGGAAAATTTCCAATCTATTTAAATATTTTCCCACACTGCCTACCCATTTTAGTATTTTGCCCAGGACAAATAGTTTCAACTATAAATACAAGTACTGAAGCAATTTTTCAGTCTGATGTCAAATGTCACCTTCAAACTGCAGGCAGATCATTCCTACGTCAGAGTTCCCTCACCATCCCCCCTTCTGCTTTCAGCAGAGACAGGATGTAGTAATCTAGGTATTCAGATCTTCCTGACAAGATGGTTCCATTGTGTAACATTTAAAAGTAGTGGCGAGAGGGATGAATGGAGGTGGAAGAGGGTAAAAGGGGAATAAATGGGTATGGAAAAATACAATAATTAAAAAACAAAATGAAAAAATAAAAGTAGTGGTTCTAGATTTCAAAACATACAGATCAGTAAAGACTATATGCACTAGTTATTTAGCTGCCAATGCTGTCACTGCAACACGTCCTAGTACTACCAAAGTTCAATGAGCGGGTTTTAAATGGCATTAAATTAGATATGGCTGAAACACGTCTCTGGAAAACGTAGATCGTAATCTGGAGCACCTGGTAAACACTATCTTTACAGTTGAGGGCCTTCTGCTTTCAAGGGCTTTGTGACAAAAGACCTTAAAAACACTGTGGGCATAAAAGGAGAAAAAAAAGGTTAGGACCCCTTCCCCCAACCCCGATCTTGGACCCCATATCGTGCTTTGAAAAAATCCCAGCTTCATATTTTTATACCTCAGCCATGCAGCACAACTGAGATCGCGCCTTCCTAGAAACAGATTTCTCTACAGTCCTTTAAGAACCCCTTTCCCAATTACTGGGTCACTGCGACAGTCCCCAGAAAATAAGTCGGAGCTTTCCAAAGGGTGAGAAGGGCAGTATCTGGTACAGCCGTCCTCCAAAAGTCCTTCAAGCGCAAGGAACCCCACATAAGTCAGTGAAGGCCATTTGTCGGCAAGATCTAGGGGCCCACACTCACCATGATTCGGAACTGCGCGGACAATTTCAGCCCCTGCAAAACGAGCCTCGGGGAGTCAGGTCACCTCTACCGTGGAACCACTGGGGGAGGGCGCGCGCTATTTGAGAGAAAAGGCTCCGCTCCAGACCGCGGTGCCCTCTGGGAACTGTAGTTTATGCTTCCCAGATTCTTGTGCACTGTCTAACTTGTTTTCTTCAAGTATTGAACTACACTTCCCGAGGTCAGAGAGTCCTCTCACGCCCTTCTATCTGCGCACCACGCCGATTGAAAAGTAGTCCCCGAAGGCATGCCACAGTGATTGGAGAAACGGCGATAATCAGATAGTTTGGATTCAGGAGGAAAGGATTGCTTGATGGCGCTCAGCTAGTGGAGGGAGTTGAGTCGGACCCCTTAGCTACAACATCCACCTGTGCACAGTTGAGTCTTTATCCTCCCCCAAGGGTAAACGTGGGAGGTAAAAAGACCTTCCGCTGCGTACAGCCTGCTCGACCCGGAAGCAAAGTCTTTTAAAAAACTATTCGCAAGCTGGAGAGGCGGGAGGAATTGACGTGTCAGGAAGACTGGACGGCTTCTCCTGTTGCTAAGCAACTAGGCGAGCGAGCAATCGCATTCAAACGAGGCTGTGGAGGGGTACCTGAAGAATCAGTGGGGGCAGTTTCTTTGAGACTCAGAGAACCGGGTAAGTGCGCCGGGCCCTCCCGGAACCCCCTTCCTTAGCCAGGGGACATTCCATCTCAGACTGAGTCCGGTGACGAGGTGAGAGGTTTGCGAGACGCGCGTCTTCTCTACTCCAGAGGCGTGTGAGCCCGGGCCGGAGGACAGGGATTTTCTTTTCAACTTTAGGGTCCTGGATGCAGTTCGGCGTTGCCTTTACTCTGGTGCTGATATACTGAGCGGGTGCGCGCGAGCTCGCCGGACCCTTTTCCGCACCGTGTTGGGGCAACAGTATTCGAGAGGGTCCCCATCCTGCTATAAGATGCAACTCTTGTAAAGTGAAATGAAAAACATTGAGCGCCTGTTTTGTGGGGGTGAGCCACTCCGTTCCTGGAGCTCACGGTCCACGGTTCTAACTTTTTCTCCACAAGTCCTTTGTGAATTTTGTCAGTTTTGCTCATTCTCTTTTGGAAACCTGGTGTTCCTTAAACCATCTTGATCTTTAAATGATGCCTCACCTGCACTTCTAAAGAAAGCGAGGCAGCTGAATGGGAGACACTGATTGTTTTAGGCACTCTCTCAGCTGGTGAAATAACTTAAGAGGTTTTCATTTGTTTAATGCTGCCCAAGAGAATTTTTGTGCTCTCTGAAACCCTGTTTCATGTGGATATTAAAAGGAAGATGTGATGCCCTAGATTAGTATCATTCTAGAATGTGTAATGAATGTGAATGAAGTATCTATACTAGATAACATTTTTTTTACCATTGGTAAGTGAATGCCAAATGGTAACTTTCAGATTTTTGCTCTTTGGTTTTGGTAGGTTTACTATTGTGGGAAAGAAATGTAACACCTTACTTTTCAGCTTAATCTATCAATAACATTTGTCATAGCTGAATTACTCTCTCCTCCTTGAATCAGATTATTTACTGGTTGAAAATTATTTCTGCTTTTCTTCTTATGTCACTGCTTGCCCCTTCCCAGTGTTCCTTGCCAAGTTCTTTTTCATTTCTGACCTCTTAACATTGGAGTGCCTGTATGCTTCGTCTACAATTAAGTGATCTATTTCATGAGTTGCATGGTTTCAAATGCCATTTCTATGTCAGAAAATTCCCAACATGCAAACATACGTTAGGTTCGTGATTTTTTTAAGCTTCTAGAATTTTGTTGCTCAAGACTGTCGCCTCTGGTCACACATGGCTATTTAAATTTAAATCAATTATAATTAAATACAATTAAGAATCCAACTCCTATGTCAGCTAACTACATTTCAAGTACTCAGTAACCACATGGGACAAAATATGGACTATTTATCACACACAATTGTATTGCACAGCTGGTAGAATTTAGTGGAAGCAAGGCATCAGCCAGAGCAGGAGCAGCTGCAACATATCCATGCTGGGGCATTTCTTTTCCCACTGTGTTCCCTATAGAGTGCATAGCTGTTTGTGATACTACAAAGGAAGGGTGCTATCGGAGGAAAGAAACCCATTTCTTGTCTTAGCCATTGTCTTCTGAATGTAGAAGAACACAACGTGTCTATTTAAAAGAATGTTTAGGAGCATTACGTTATCAAGGACATTGAACTAGACAGCCTCAGCAAGCCCACGTCTTCAGTAGGAGTTGAGAAAGATGAGTCATTCCCCGGTGACGCTGAACAATAGATAGTCTGCTGCTGTCTGTTATTTTGGAATACCTTTGTCCCTGCCACATTCTAAGTAAATGGAAGAGTATGTGCCATACGTAGAGGCTTAAAATAGTGTGACTGGTTCAGACCCTACCAATAATGGGGGTTAGGAGAGAGAGGAATCCAGCTGGGGGCATCTGTATATTTTAATGTTTGTAACAGGTCTGTATTCATATGTGCTTTTTGTGAATTTTCATAATATATATTTTATTTGGAAATATTTGCTCTCTTTGGCCTTATCTCTGTTATTAGTTCTTCCTACTAAAGGTCTTGTTGGGTTTATAATTTATAATATTTTCAGTGTGGATAAACAAACATGCTTTTTATAAATCAAATTTCACAATAATTGTCATTTTTAAGAAATGAGAAAGAAGAGAGATGTCCCTGGAGAGGGACCTAAGGAGACTTTAAAATGTATTGGTGGGTAGAGAAAACATGGGGTATTAATTTTATTATTTGTTCAAATGTACTTACCCAGTTTAACAAAGAGTATTACCAATCTCTTTAGAGAGATTATGTACTGATATATACACACACGCATGTGTTTTCACTCTTCTGAATATAGATGTATTTTGTGATCACAAAAAGAAAGTAATGGGAGTTATAAATAATAATAATAAAATCAATTAATGCTTTCCCCTATTCCCTACTAACTAGAAATTTTAAAAACTTATTTTATGTCACTGTAGGAAGAGCTAGATCTTAACAGTAAGAAGAAGTATAGGTTGGAGCAGGGACAGCAGAGTAGGGGAGAAAAGGAAGCAATTGCGTTTGTGAAGGATGAACATACAGTAGTGAAGGTTAAAAGAGAGGGAAAAACACACTAAACGTATTCATTTGCATTATACATTTTATCTTTAGCCAACCTACTTGCTGCTGCTCACACACGTCCTTCAGTTTTTATTTTTTTCCTCCATATTTTATTTGTACTTTTTCCTCAACTGGAATCTCACGTTCTGTTTCTGCCTAAAATCCATTCCACTAGTTTCTCTCCAAGCCATTTTTTTCTTTTTTTCTTAACTCGTTAGTGCAGAATTTCCAACATGCACAAAACGAAGGGATAGTATAATTTTCTCAGTTCACCATCCATCTTCAACAATTATCAATATTTTGCCAATCTTTTAAAATATACATCCCTCCTTTTCTTCCCCAACATTTTCAAGCATCCAGGGTACAGAGAATACCCTTTATTGTATTCTGAGTCAGTTAAGAGACAGAACTGTACTGGTAACTTGAAAATTGAATATGACGAGTTGGTAACCAGAACAAGGGAAGGGGTGGTTAACTACTGAATAGAGTAAAAAAGCGGAGTCTGAGTCCAAGCAGTAGCAGGTGCAAAGAGTAGTTTTTGGTTTTAGGTTGGGGAAGCAAGATCCCATGGGGGAGAGCGTTTCTTCCCCAAACTTGGACTCAGACATGCCAAAAGGGCATGTCTACCATGGCTCCGTGGTCTGCAGAAGTGCCCACTATCAGGGCTGGGGGGGGGGGTGGCGGCGGGAGACTGGGACCTGAGGCTGCAGCTGGAACTTGTCTCCTCAGCAAGGCTCCTGGATTCTCATGTTGAAAAATAATAGTCATGGTGGACTAGAATCCAGAAGCGATCGTGTCTCGCCACTGCTGTTACCTTATAGGAACACTCCATTGCCCTCTCTTAAGTTGGTAAAGGAGAAATGTTGAGAGTCTAAGTCCAGAGTCACAATGTGGGACAAAGAAAGGTAGGTTTCGGTCTGAGAGATAATAAATTGATAAGAGGCGCACCCATATGCCCACCAACTAATTTCTACAATTAAGCATTTTGTCATGTATCTGTACATCTATACATGAAGTCTTTTTTGATTCATCAGCCTGATGATTATGCTTTGCTTTAAATTTTGTATTTAAAAATCGTCTACAAAACTAATTTTTGGCGGACAAAAACATCACTACAGTGTTTCCTCTAGAGCTGGGAGTTGGGGTGGGGACTGACTGAGAACAGGAATGAGGGAACCTTTTGAGTGACCGTAATGTCCTGTGCCTTGGTAGGAGTTTGGGTCACAGAGACATAATCATTTGTAAAATTCTGCAAATGGTACACTTAAGGTTTGTGCTTTCATACTTATAAATTTTCTCTCAAAACTGTGAAAATTTAACTTAAACTCTAGTTAATGAATAGGTATGCTGAACTATTTGGGGGTGAAACATACTTATGCCTGCAACTTTCTTTGAAAGTCATTAAAAATATAAGATGGACTGATGGCTGTATAGAGGGATGAATAGTTCATAGAAAATTAAAATATATATAAACCAAAAGTAATATGAGTTTGTTTTTCCACCTGTTTGTACATCATTGGTTGATTTTTTATGTGCCCTGACCAGGGATTGACCCTGTAACCTTGGCTATCAGGACAACACTCTAACCAGATGAGCCACCAGACCAGGGCTTCCCTGCTCCTTTATGAGTTGAACATTTCAATGCCGTAGTTCCCAGATCTGTTTTTGTAATACCCTCCCATATTTGACTGTTTTAAAGAATTGTGGCACATAAGGAATTTGGTTATTTTTATGATCAATTTAAAATATAGCCTCTGGAAATGAATCAGGTTTTCATGACTTGCAGCTGGCATTTGTCGTGTGATGGCTTCCTTGGTTTCTCTAGTTCATATAAAAAAGGCCTCAAAATTAAAGGAGATGTTATTTTTCTAGACCCTCACAAATTTAATCGTATTATATTACATTTTACACAAGGCACACGTGTGTATGTGTGTATATGTATAGTAAAAATACAGTATATAGTAAATACATATTTAATGTACAACATATAATTTAATCTTGAAGTAGAATTAATATTTTCCTCATTTTACAGTTTAGGAAACTCAATGTCAATGGTACAAGCTCTTCTAGCCAAATATCCAGGAAATTAAAATTTTCTTACTCATTTTTAAAACTACATATCTGATCACACATTTTTAAATTAATATCTAAAATGTATCATATTCATACACTTGTAAAGGTTATGATTTTCAATTTATTATAAGTATTGAATTTTTAAGTAAAACAATGGAAATATATACAATGTACCTCTTCAAAATATATACAATGGAATCTAAATATACCAGTGGTATTAAAAAGCTAAGTTATGATAAGATTAACTTTTACACTAGTTGTTTTCTTCTTTAAATGTATTAATCTCTTAAATCATGTAGGAAACAAAGTATTGTTACAGACCACTGTTACAGTAATACTAGCTTTTTTAACTGTCCATGTACCTTTAAGACATTTCTTATTTCTCCATATGGCTCTAAGTTTCATTTACTGTCTAGTGTTCTTTCATTTCACCTTTCAGGACTCACTTGAACATTTCTTGCAGGGTAGGTCTAGTGGTCATGAATACCCTCAACTTTCATTTCTCTGGGAATGTCTTAATTTCTCTTTCACTTTTTAAAAATATTTTATTTATTTTTATTTTTAGAGAGAGGGGAAGGGAAGGAGAAAGAAATATCAATGTGTGGTTGCTTCTCACTTGCCCCCTACTGGCAGGGACCTGGCCTACAACCCAGGCATGTGCCCTGCCTGGGAATCGAGCTAGCGACTTTTTGTTTCCCAGCACGCACCTCAATACACTGAGCTACACTAGCCAGGGCCTCTCCTTCACTTTTGAAGGACAGTTTTGCCAGATATAGGATTCTTGGTTGACAGTTTTGTTTAGTTTTTTTTCTTTAGCACTTTGGAAAAAATCTGCTCACTGTCTTCTGGCTTCCAAAGTTCCTCACTAAAAATCTGTAGGTAATCTTATTAATGATCACTTGAATGTGATGACTCACTCTCTTGCTGCTTTAAAGATTGTTTTTGAAGTTTGATTATAATGTGTCTGGGTGTGGGACTTACGAGTTCATCTTAATTGGAATTTGTCAAGCTTCTTGGATGTTTATTTCAAATTTCTTCAAATTTGGGATGTTTTGAGACATTATTTATTTGAATATATTTCTGTGTTTTTTTTTCTTTGTATCTTCTGCATCTGAGACTCTCAGGATGCCTATGGTGATCCACCTGATGGTATCCCACAGTTTCCTTGGGCTCTGTTCACTTTTCTTCAAGCTTTTTTCTTTCTATTTGTGAGCCTCCATAATTTTCATTGTCCTCTCTTCAAGTTCACTGAATCTTCTTTTGCCTGCCCAAGTCTGTTTTTGAATCAATCTAGGAAATCCATCTTTTAATTTTCATTGCAGTTGTACTTTTCAGCTCTCTATTTTTTTCTGGTTTATTTTAGGTTTTCTATTTTTCATTGATATTTCCATTTCGCTCACACATTGTTTTGTTTTTTCTCTACATCTCTCTTTGGTTCTTTGATCATGTTCAAGACAGTTGTTTTAAAGTCTTTGCTTAGAATATCTGCCATTAGGTTTATCAGAAATATTTCTTTTTTACATATTTGCTTTGAATGGGCCATTTTTACTATTTTTTGTATGCTCGTGTTTCTTTTTTCTTAATTGAACATGTTTGAATCTTATTGTGGTATCTCTGAAACTCAAATTTTCTATGTTACCCAGACTTTGCTTTTCTTTTCTTTTTCTTTTTTTTAATTTTTATGTTTTGATTGTTGTAGGTTGTCTCTGTGCTGAAGATCAGACTGAGGTGTAAACTTAATGTCTGCTCAGGTGTTTTCTGAGCCTTTTTTTGGCCATGCATGGTTACTTACTAATTCTCCATGTATAAACAAATTTTTTAAATCTTCACCCAAGGATATGTTTCCTGATTTGAGGGAAAGAAAGGAAAGGAGAGAAGAAAGAAGGAAGGGAGGAAGGGAGGGAGGAAGGAAGAGGAGAGAGAGAAAGAGAGAGAAAGAGAGAGAGAGAGAGAGAGAGAGAGAGGAGAGATGCACATTGATGTGAGAGAGAAACATCACTTGGTTGTGTCCTGTATGCACCCAATGGGAGATGGAACCAGCAATCCAGGCATGTCCTCTGACTGGGAATCAACTTACAACATTTTTGGTGCATGGAATAATGCTCTAACCAATTGAGCCACCTGGCCAAGGCATCAGTGGTTTTCGAATGTCATAGTTTTTAATGTCTCACTTCCTAAAGAGGAAAAAGCAAAAAATGAAAAGGAAATCAAATGGGCTCTGGCCCTTTACATTTCTGGGATGTCACTTTTAGCCCGAGGGGTAGGAAGATGTAGTAATGAAGGGAGATGCAAAAATAATGGCTGTCTACCTCTTTCTCTGTCCTTCCCTGTTTAGAAGCAGTAATAAGCAATCAGAGCACAGATACCCAATACTTGGGGGCCAGAGTTCTTTTATCCCAACTGGTTCCTACAGACTCTGCAAACTGCTTCATGAACATGTGCATAGATGCCTGCCATGTGACTGGGGGGGGGTGAGGGTTTGGTAGCTATTTACATGCTAAGAGTCATAATTGAAATTACTGAAATTACCAGTTCAAGTCTTCCCCAGGAAGTTGTGATCTTTCCATGGACTCCACAGTTCCAAAATATTTATGTCAGCTTTTGCCAGTGTAATTGTTTTGTGGGTAGAGAGATAGATTCCTGGTGTTTTCTACTGCACCATCTTCTCAAAATCCTCTCCACATAAATATTTTTAAATGGAAAGATTGTACAGGACTGAATAGTTATTAGTTGACTTATCTAATAAAGAAAGTATGGATTCTCTTTTTTTAAATGTAAGAATAATGTTGAGTACTTGGAAATTATTTGATTGGTTTAGATGACATGCAAAATGGTTTTGAAACTATTATTAAATAACTTAAAATGGATACAGAGTATTTAAAAAATAATTACTACATTCACTTCAGTGAGGCTTAAACATAGTAATTCCAAAATCAAATTTACTCATGGAAGAAATAAATATACTTGTAATTTAGTTTAAAATTGTCACAATGAGAACTGTTTTATTACTACTTTTTATTGTTAAACACATACACAGTTTACACACATCCCAACATATTTCACAAAGAACTATTTGACCAGAATGTTCAGAAATGACGAAGCAGGATATTTTAACAGGATGGAAGTTGTAGTCATGCAGTTTTCAGATAATTTTCTGTCAGTGGTCAAGAGTTAGAATTTACTGAAGTCAATTATTGGGACCTCCTCTTTTAACTTCATATAAAACAAGATAAAATATTATCCATCAGGATTCTTTTTAATGTGTCCAGGAATATGAACTAATTAACCTTGAATTTTTTAATTTTGTGACCTTGAATAAGGTCTTGCCCTGACCGGTGTGGCTCAGTGGATTGAGTGCTGACCTGTGAGCTAACGAGTCACCAGTTTGATTCCCAGTCAGGGCACGTGCTGGGTTGTGGGCCAGGCCCCCAATAGGGGGCACATAAGAAGCAACTGCACATTGATGTTTCTCTGCCTCTTTCTCACTCGCTTTCCCTCTCTCTAAAAATAAGTAAATAAAATTAAAAAATAAGTAAAATTTCTTGGTCTCTGTAAGCCTCAGTTTATTAGTAAAATGGGGATAATAACACAAACTGACCATAAAGTTTGGAAATATAATATAGCAATTACACTCCTATAGGTATCCATTCAAATCAGGAGATGTACAAGAATGTTCGTGAGCACTGTTTATAAGAGCAAAACTCTATAAACAGCCATTTGCCTATCAATAAGAGCATGAATGACAGTGTTGAAAATGAATGGACTATATACCTACACACTCCAACATAGATGAATACAAAAAAATGTAATGTCCAGTGAAAAAGCAAATCACTTAATATATACATGATCCTATTTTTAATAAAATTTAAAAATGTGTAAAAATCCTATTATTCAGGGTTTTATACACATCTGGTAATAACAGAAAGATGAGCAGGGAAATGATTAATTCAGAATTCAGGATAGTAGCTGCCTAGGGTGGAGAGGGAAAAGAAGGTGCAACTGGGGTCTTCAAAGTATTGGGAATCTTCTGCTTTTTAAGGTGTGTGGGTACATGGGTATTCTTTCATTTATTCATTTTAAACTTTTAATATAAATTTATCCCATTTAAAATATATACTATACATATATCTGATCAGTTTTTTTATATGATATTTTATAAAATATATATAATGGCTTAGAGCTTTTTATTGCAGTGTGGAACAGCAACTTTGAAAAGAATAAAAGTCTCTCATAAATCTGTACCCTAACAGAAAGATTTTCTTATTTGCCAAACCCACTCCAGTTTTCAAGGTTAGGTTTAAATCAGTAATCTTGCTATTTGTTTTCTGTTCATCCTATGTGTTCTTTATTCCCCATTTTCTCTTTTCCTCCTTTTTGATTAATTGAAATTTTATATGATGTCATTTTATCTCCTTTGTTGGCTTATTAGTGGTAATGGTTTTGTTATTTTTGTATCTACTTTAGAGTTTATAGCATTCATCTTTTTGTCCACTTTAGAGTTTATAGCATTCATCTTCTAGTGGTACTGTATCACTTCACTTATAAGAACTTTCAATAATTTACTTCCATTTCTCTCCTCCTGACCATTGTATTATTGTTGTCATACATTTTACTTCTGCCTAAGTTATAAGTCCTATAGTACATTGTTACTATTTTTGTTCAAACAATTATCTTTTAAAGAGATTTAAATAGTGAGAGAAATATCTAATATTCATGTAGTTATCATTTTTTGTACTTTCATTTTATAGATTCATAGTTCTAATATGGTTTGACTTATTTTCTTCCTGCCTAAAAGACTTCCTTTCAAACATATTTATTATGATGTGGACTGAATGGTGAAAAATTCTCCCAGGTTTGTGTGTCTGAAAAAGTTGGTTATGTATTTGATTTTTTTAAGACATCTTCACTGAGTATAAAATTCTAGGTTGACAGGTTTTTCTTGAGGTACTTTAAAAATGATGCTGTACTGTCTTTTCATGTGCCTTATTTCTGATGTTATCTGCCGTCATCTTTATCTTTCTTCCTTTCTACTTAAATATCTGTTTCTTTTTAATCTTCGGTTTTGAGTAATTTGATTATATTATGCCTTGTTGTCCTTTTTATGTTTCTTATGCTTGGATTCATTGAGATTTTTGGATCTGTGGGTTTGTAGTTTCCAACAAATTTGGGGAAATTTTCATCATTATTTCTTTAAATAGATTTTCCCCTGCCCCCATCCTGCCATCGTTTTTATGGTTCAGATTTATGTATAGTAGGCTGATTAAAGTAGTTCCATTGCTCTCTGTTCAGTATATAAATTTTATTTTTTTCTGGGTTTTATTTTACAAGATTGATAGCTGTGTCTTCAAGGTCTCTAGCCTTTTGCAATATCTAATCTGCTGTTAATTCCATCCATTGTATTTTTCATCTCATGTATTACAGTTTTCACCTCAAGACATTTGATTTGGATGTTTTTTATATCTTTTATGTCTAAGTTTGTTAATTATATGGAATACATTATAATAATTGTTTTAATGATTTAGTCTCTTAATTATAATATCTTAATATCCCTGTCAGAGCTGGATTGGTTTTGATTTATTTTTTTCTTATTGTGGGTCATATTTTTATGTTTCTTTGGATGCCTGGTAATTTTTTTATTAAATGCCAGACACTGTGAATGTTACTTTTTTGGTTGCTGCATATTTTATTTTTCTATAATTTTAAGGTTAGTCTGGGATGCAGTTAAGTTACTTAAAAGTAGTAGGTAGTACCTGAGTAGTGCTCTGTCTGGGGCCAATAGTTCTCCACTCCCGAGGAAAGTCTTTTCTGGATACTCTACTCAATTACCATGAATCACAAGTTTTTCTTCCAGGGTGGTGGAAATAGGCACTGTTCTTAGCCCTATGTGAGTGCTAAATACAGATCTCTGATCATTTCTGGTTATTCTTTCCCTGGCTTGTGAGATTTCCTCACATGCGGGTACTGTCAGTGCTCAGCTGATTTCTTAAGGGGAACCTTCTGAAGGTCTCTGGAATTCTCTCTTTGTGTGTCTCTCTCCCCTCCAGAGAAGTCTAACTACCTTGTCTTCCCCAATCTTACAGCACTCTCTTCTCAACCTATGGTATTTCCTGGGCTCCTTCTGGTTTTCCCCATCCTGTGCCATTCCTTCTCTCTCCTAACACAGCTTCATATACCTACCAGTAAGGTTTTTAGTTCCCACTTTCTTTTTGGTAAACAGGAGCTCCTCCTCTTTCTTGCGAGCTCAACTATTTTTTACAATTTTTTAACCTTTAAATAATTTTAAATTTACCGAAGAATTGTTAGAATAATACAAAGAAACTTGAAGACTGCTCACCAAGATTTACTAATTAATATCCTATTACATTTGCTTTATCACACGTGTTTTTTCCTGTTTTTCTCTGTATTCCCCCTCCAAATGTTATTTTTTTCTGAACCATTGAGAATAAGTTGAGGGCACTATACACTTTTTAAAAAAAGATTTTATTTATTTACTTTTAGAGAGACAGGAAGAGAGGGAGAGAGAGAGGGAGAGAAATATCACTGTGCAAGGGATACATCAATCAGTTGCCTGTCACACGCCCCCACTGGCGACCTGGCCTGCAACCCAGGCGTATATCCTGACTGGCAATTGAACCAGTGACCCCCCCAGTTCACAGGTTGGTGCTCAATCCACTGAGCCACGTCAGCCAGCACATCATACTCTTTTATATCACTATATTCTTCAGTGAGTATTTTCCAAGAACAAGGACATTCTTACCCATAACCATCATATAATTAAAAAGTTCAGAAAATTTAACATTAATGCATACAATTGTGCAGGAAAAAAACTCAGTTTTTCTACTAAGTTTCTCCTTTATTACCTAGAACTCCTCTCACATTTTTTGTGACCAAATGGTCAGGATTTTTCACAGAACAAGCAATTCTATAACATCAACTGGGTGTTGTTACAGTTTCACTCAATTCTGACACTACCTGGAGATAGAGTCAGATCATGCAAGGTAAGGTCTCAGCCCCACAAAACTACCCCTAACTTCAATGCCAGAAGTAGGTGGTAGGTTTGCAAGTTACCTTCTGTCCAACTTGGCTACAAATCATAGGTTCCCTTAATTTCCCCCAGTTGATTTAGTTATTTGTTAGAACAGCTCACAGAACTCAGGGAAACACCTACTTACATGTACCAGTTTATTACATAATAAAGGATATGATAAAGGATACAGGTGAATATCCAGATAAAGATATATAGAGAGTGAGACTTAAAGGGTCCTGAGTGCTATTGGAGTATATCACTGTATCAGGATATGTTCACCAACCTAGAAGCTTTCTGAACCTCATAGTATTGAGAGTTTTATGGAGTCTTCATCATGTAGGCATGATCAGTTGTTAACTCCATTTGGGAGCCTCTTTCCTCTGTAGAGAATGGAGGAAGGAGATGAAAATTCCCAGCTTCTCTTGGTCTTTCTAGTTACCAACCCCAATCTAGGAACCATCCAGAAGTCTATTCAGAGTTGCCCCATTAGAACAAAAGATACTGTTTATCACCCAGAAAATTCCAAAGGGTTTAGAAGCCCCATTTGAGGAACTGGGATCAAAGGCCAAATATTCAAGAAAAAGATGCTCTTAGTGCTCTTACCACTTAGGAAATTATAAAAGTTTTAGGAGCTCTGTGCAGAAATTAGGGTCAAAGTCTAAATATTAAAACAAAAGATTCTCCCAGCACCCTTATTAATAAGTGTTTTAGGAGCCCTGTGTTAGAAACCAGGGGCAGAAACCAATGTATATATTCCTCATTCTTTCACAACTATTATTATTAGTATACTCTCATATTCACATTCTGCCAGTTGTCTCAATAATGTTCTATAATATTTTTCCCTAATGTAAGATCATAGATTAAACATCTTTATTTTATTTTTGATTTAATCATAGATTACATTTAGATGTCATGTCTGTAATCTGGAACAGCTCATTAGCTCTCTTTGTGTTTCATGACATTGACATTTTTGAACAGTATAAGCTATATATTTTGTAGAATATTCCTCAATTTGGGTTTGCTTGAAGTTTTTCTTAATTAAATTCAGGTTATGCCTTTTTGAGAAAGACTCTCTAAGAGATGTTATGGTCTTATCAGGGCATTACATCAATTTGTATTATTATTTGTGAAGCTAATTGTAATGATTTGATTGAGGTGTTCTTCACTAGATTTCTTTACTACAAAATTTCTATCTATATTTTCCTTTTGTAATTAATAAGTAATCAGTGGGGACATACTTTGAGAGTATATTAATATCCTGTTTCTCATCAAACTTTAACCCATAGTTTCAGTGTTTACTAATGCTTTTTGCCTGAATCATTCAATTATTACTGTGATTGTAAAGTGCTTTTCAGAGACTGTCATTTCTTCAACATTTTTTTAGATGACAATCTACTGTAAGTTTTCCTCTTTATCAATTATCTGTTTCTTACTACCAAGTTCTGACACCAAATATATGGGTTTTCTATACCAAACAATTACCCAGTTTTTCTCAGACACCAACTGCATGTTCTACAATTCAGTTCTGTTAAAACACTAATTACCTGGAATTAGTAAGACACTCCAGGTTAAGGGTTCAGTCCCACAAGACTACCTCCACTTCAGAGCCATCACAAGTCCAGGCCTCCCCTCCATACTTCCAACCAACTGGCTATGAATTGGAGTTTTCTATGACCCCATCTCAGGTTCAGAATTTGCTAGAATGGCTCGCAGAACTGAGGAAGACAGTTTCTTTGCTATTACTGATTTGTTATAAAAGATGAACTCAGGAACAGCCAAGTGGAAGAGCTGCATAGGGCAAGGAGTGGGGGAAGGCATATGGAACTTCAGTGCTTTCTCTGGGTGTGTCACCCTCCCAACACCTTGATGTGCTCAGAGACCCGGAAGTTCTACACACCCTGTAGTTTAGGAGTTATTAGGTTGGCCAAAAAGTCCATTTTTTTTTTTACATAAAATAAGACACACTTTTCACTTTTACCAATAATTGTTGATTTGGATATTTTGAGTATATAGGCCATCTCCTGTGTGGTATAACAATGATTGTTCTCAGGGTCTCGATTTGATTGTTATCAACTTAAACTGTTCTATCCAACCGTGGAGCATTGTCCAGCAAGAAGTCTCCAGCATGAAACTTTGCAAACCATTTCTGACATGTTCCATCAGTCGAAGCCTCTTTTTCATACACTGCAGAAATCTTTTCTTGCATTTTAGTTGCATTTTTACCTTTCTTGAAATAATAAAGCATAAATGCCAAAAATGTTTTTTATTTTCTTCCACCTTCAATATTAAAATGGCTACGCAAAAGTTTTTCTAAATGCACACTGGTATGACAACTGTCACAGTGCAGTCTAACAAAATTGTTTCGAATGAAGTTAAAGACAACTAAATACTACTAGAGCCATCTGATGGAAAAAGCCAAACAAACTTTTTAGCTAACCCAATATTATGGAGATTTTATTGTAGGCAGGATTTATTAAATCATTGGCCATTACTTTATTTAATTTTTTAAATCTTCACCTGAGGACATGCCTATTGATTTTAGTGAGAGGAGGAGGGAGTGAGAGAGGGAAGGAGAGAAACATGATTTGGTTGCCTCCCATACTTTTCCTGACAGGAATGGAACTGCAGCCTAGGCATGTGCCCTGACTGGGAATCAAATACGCAGCCTTCTGGCGTATGGGATGAGGCTCCAACCAACTGAGCCTCACCCGCCAGTGCTAATTAGTCATTATTGATTAACTTAATCTCCAGCTCCTTTCTCCTTTCTAGAGATCCTGGGGTGCAGCTGAAAGTTCCAACCCTCTAATCATGCCATGGTCTTTCTGGAGACCTGCGCCCATCCTGATGCTATTTAGGAGACCCTCATCCAGTAGTCATCTCATTAGTGTACCAAAGGCACTGTTGTGACCCAGGAAACTCCAAGGGTTTTAAAAGTTCTTATGCCTGAAACCAAAGATGAAGATCTAATATATATTTATTATATCACAATGTCCCTCTGCCTAACTGTCTAATTTATCTTATTGGTATAGACTCATAGACTCCTCTATTTTATTCAGTGGATTACATTATTATGGTAACAGTTTGTTTTTCTTTAAGTGAATGGTGATGGCTTTTCTAATTTGGCATGACTTCATAAGAGGAAATAAGCTGAAGATCTTTTATTAAGCACTCCTGGGTGTTTTTTAGGAACAGAGACCACCTCAAATGCTTTGTAATAGGAAGTTGTTATATTGTAAAGGTACGCATAATAATGAGAAAAAGACAAATATCAGCTACTTGGAAAGATGTCAGGGGAACCCAGGAAAAAAACACAGTGTGAGGTTCCAATCCCACTCTGCCTTCCCCGAACAGGAACAAATAATAGGTCAGTTTTGTGAGCCTCATGGAGAATAGAACTGATAGGCCATTGCAGAATCTCAGAAAGTCATGGGTTCTTGGTTATCTGTTGTAATTACCCATTTAGCTTGAAGAGTTCACAGATTTATCAATAACCTGACTTTTTAAATTTTCCTGCTTTTCTTCTTGCTCTTAACTGTTTGGTGTATTCATAGTCAGGAGGGAGGGGCTAAGAGGGAGAGAGGGAGTGAGGGTGAGCAGAGAGAATAGAGGGAGCAGAGAGAAGGCAGGCTGACAGGCTTGGGAGGTCCTCATCATTGTTATTTGGGCAGAGCTTCCCATACCAGGCCTCTCATAATTTGTTTACCAATCTCCAGACTACATGAGGTGCCCGTTCCCAGCCCACTCAAGTATGTGGGTGTATGTGTGTGGGGGGCAGTTGAAGAGAAGTCATGATTTTCATAATGCATATTATTCCTTTTCATTGGAGTATTCTGTGGCCGGCTCCCCATGTAGTATGGTTGGTGGAGAGGGCAATTTCCTCAAGTGGCTACAAAGGATGTAGTTGACAGTTTATTTCTGCATCCTGGTTTTTCATTCTACCAGAACGGAGCCCTACTCTGTTTGTAAGCAATGTAAGCTAAATGATTGACTTTGAGTTATTTTCAGATTATTGATATTGTGATATTTATTTTCATTTATTTTAATTAATGATAATGCTGAATAGTGGTATAAAACTAGAACAAAGATTTTAATAATTTAATACCTTGGATTATTAATGAAAAATATTATGGAACCATGACTGTTAATTAAGTCTGCCATATAAATTTGGTGTAAGTGGTATAAATATAACTCAGAATATTCTTATACTTTTCTGTTATCACAGCGTCATAATTTAGTATTTTCTTTGAAAGAGCTATTTAGCACTTTGTGAGTATGTGTATAGAGTGGCAGTTAACATTTCCCAGAAGCCCAAACTAGACTTTCCACAATGGACAATTTGCCTTTGAAAATTTTCTGCATTGACTATCACTTGTTCATGTATTCTTGTTATTTAATATGACTAAAATACTAATAACTAATTGTTTGATGTGCAGTATTTTAGTTAATTCCATGTATAATTAAAAAATTTAAATACATTAACATTTCACAACATAGTCTGTGATTGGGATTAGGACTGCTTGTGTTTGCTGTTCAAATACTCAGTATAATATTTGATATTTGGATAAAATGCTGTTTTTCATATCAAGTATATTTGCTTAAAATTTTAGAGAAGATATACTAGGAAGCTTGGAAAATTTGTATTTAACCTAAAATTATTTGATTATTTTTGGATATTAAAAATACAGAACAGGTTTGGAATCCCACAGGCTTATATGAACATTAGATTTTGCAGGTTTTCATCCTTTATGATATGTATCTTTTTCTGTCACACATCAACCATTTGATCTCTAGGTCATGCTCAAAATGGGATAAATGGAGGAAAAAGTGAGATGAGATATCCTCTGAGTTCTTTTCTAGACAACGTAAAACTACCCCATTTCTTTTAAACAGACTCTCCCGAATGATTAACTTTATTTCACAAGAAGAAACACATCTTTATTGTAAAGTACAGTACTTTCCTTGTACATCATGTGAATTTTTAAGTGTGTTGACATTTAAAAGCTGTCTGACTGAACCAACTACTTACAACAAGCCCAGGCCAGCCAGAACGGCTTTGGGAAGGGTATACAGACTTACCAAAGTTAAAACTACTACAAGGCATGATTATTCTAGAGACATGAAGTCTGGCTTTTGACTTCAGGAAATATCACTTTGGAAATTACTCTCTAGGTAGGATTAAATGTAAAAGTTTGAAATGCATCTAAAGCTAATTAAGTTACCATACTGAGAAGAATTCATTATCAAAATATTTTTAAAAAGCATTTTGATTACTATTATTTGAAATGACATTGAGATGCCTTACAGTGAAGGTTTTAAAAGAACATGGTCTTTCCTGGTTGTGCAAATCTGATTATCGTAAGTTGATTATGAAAAAGCTATTTACTTGTAGATATTTAACCTACCTCTAATCAAAAAGATAAAATTGCTTAACTGTATGCCTACAAAAAGAAAACAAACTCTTAATGCCAAATTAATTGTGCTCTTTATTGTAATATACAACTAGGTGAGAGTTAAAATACAGGAGTCTAGGATTCATAGTTATTTTCTGGATTCTTATTCTAAGTGGTGGAAATTGTTACCCATTTAATCTTAGGATGGTTCTCATTTTTATACTGTCTAGCATATATATGTGCATATACATATATATGCACATTCTCTATGCTGTGTGCTATATATATGTATAGTAATATAAGTTTACATGTACTCTAATGTATACAATATATAGTATACGGCATATATATATGCCGTGTGTGTGTGTATAGAGACAGACAGACATAATGTTTAGTAGGAAACTCTGCATTTCTAAGCTATTTCTGTCATGTTGCATTGAGAAAAAATTCTTGTATCAATGATACTAAATCTCTTTAGTTATAGCAGTTACTTTCTAAGCAGCTCTTTTTTTGCCATATTTTTTAAAGGTTGTATTATAGAATTATTAGTGACAGTTGTGTATGTTTATCTTTTCATTTAAGCCCTCTACTAAGCAGACTATTATTGGATACATTTTAAAAAAGAGTATGATCGTGACTTTTACACAAATATAAAGTGGACAGGAGTCTGATTTTATTTAACTCAATTAATGATATTATGATATTGCTTGCTAGTTTCAAATACCACTTATTTATAAGTCAAATAAGAAATGCTGAAATGAATTTACAAGTCAATGTAGAACAGGCAAAATTAATCCCTGTGCACTGGACAATAATCAGGACCAATTTGCATTTCTGTAGACAGGTGTCATTTGTATCATTATCAATTTTATACAAGTTAGCTTCTCTCTTTATAGAGTTACAAAAAAACCTTGTCAATGACCAACGAATATCCATACATTTCAGTCTTTCACAGTTTTTTTTACTGTCAATATTGGCTTTTTCCCTGGTACTTATATTAGCTTGATTTTAGTAGTTGCAAGAAATGAATTGTTTCATGTCCACCCAGTTATTTCAGTTTAGTCATGTAAATTCTGTGAGGGTGAGCACCCCAAAATGAATAAATCTATTAATCAATAATATTTTATTCTGGTTGTGAGTGTAAAACTTGAATGGTTAAAGTCTGTGTACTGCTTCAGAAAGTAGAAGAAAATAGGATTTAAGAAAATAAATTTAATCTTATTTTAATTGTAATGGAGGAGCCAATTACTTGATGGAATCTAGTAGTGAATACTTTTTTGCAAAGCAAGAATCCTCTTCTAATGGAATTATTTCCTTCTTGCCTTATTTGTTTCATAAGTGAGAGCTTCGTATGTCATATTTTAAGTTAGGTGTAACTGAAAAATATTTAGAAGCAATGAACTGTGAAAGAGGGGAAGCATGATGTTATGTTTATGGAATCGTCATATTCTATGATAGGTTCTCATGTTTGTTCTCTTGCCAATCATTAATGCTCTCCATTTTGTAATAAGTAACATATTAGATATAACAGTTGCATACTCTTTTTATTTGGGGGGAATATATTATATATGGTGAGGTAGGCTCTACCTATCTACTTTTGGCAGACTGTAAGCCAATCAGATAGTCTTGCCTGGGACGCTGCCTCCTAAGGGAATGATGGCATTAAATTACTCTGGTTAGACGGTGCAGCTGTGGAGTAGCTGAGAGTTTTGCAGTACGGAGGTGGACAATGGGGATGAGTATTCAATGGGTTCTAAGGGCTGTGGGATCTGAGTGCATTTATGGCTTAGGATTTTCATCATACCTTGCCTCCTTTGATTTTCTCTGAAGCCTGATGCTCTAAGCTTCCATTGATTTTGTGATTTACCTGATTTTTGTGCAAAGAGTTTCTTCTGTTAAAGTTCATTGGAGTTGGTTTCTGTTTCTTAAACAAAACAAAACTCTAGTAGAAGAAACAGCAAAGTATATCATTATGTTTCTAGGTATATGTTCATTAATCATATTTACATAGGACCAAGTAAAGTGTAGCTATTGTATGTGGGAAAAATAGAAATAATGCTGATACAATTTAGGTTGCTGAATTATAACCTAGTAAACTACATGAATCAATTTATGGAGTACTAGTGACAACTATGAATATGTAATTTGAAGTATTATAATCCATATTTTACCTGTGGTCCCATGTCCAAGAATATCCTTTGAATATTTAAAACTTTTCTGGAATCTTAAAATGTTAGCTGTTTCTAGTAATAGTGGAGTAGCTTGTATTGAACCAATCCTTCTGTGGAAAACCATTATAAATTCTGGACAAAATACAAAAACTGCACAATTCTCTGAAGGCACTGGAGAATGACCATAAGCAGGAAGAAATTGAAGAGGAGTCAGCACTGGAAAGAGAGAATAACACTGCATAAATGAAAATAAGATTTTATTGCCAGCAGACCTGCACTATAAAAAAATGCTAAAGGGAGTTCTTCAGGCTGAAGGGAACTGATACTAGGTTGAAACTTGGATCTTCTGAAGGAATGAAGAAGACCAGAAATGGAAAGTATGTGGGTAAATATATTTATTTCTCCCAATTTCTTTAAAAACATCTGTGCTTATTTAAGGTAAAAATTACAATGCTTTATTGTGAGGTATTTATCATATGTAAATATTATATGTACAATGATTATAACATAATATTGAGGAAGGGAACTGCAAGGTTTCTGCATTTTTCATGAAGCGATACAATATGATCTCCCAATAGACTGTGAAAAGTTAAGGATGTATGTTGCTATCTTTAGAGCAACCACTAAAAAATAATGAAAAGAGGTATTGCGAAAAGATGAGGGCAGCAGTTTTCAATATGCAGCTGAATTCAGATTTCAAAGAAGAGTTAAGAATTTAAGTGATTAGACTAAGTGATTAGATTAAGTGATTCAAACATAAGTAATTTTTAAATGGTTAGTAGAAAATACCAGCAGCCTGAAATAATGCTGAACTCTCTAATAAATAATAATTGTAATAGCTAACATGTATTGTGTGCTGTATGTCAAGCTGTTTTCATGTGTTGTTGTTACAGAACAGACCTGGGGGTGGAGGTGAACGATATACTATTACTGAATGGACCCACCCTTGTGCTCCAGGGGTCCCCCACCCCATACTAGGTTCACCTTGCCTGCCGTCAGGGAAAGACGTCCCTCAATGCCAGAGATTGGTGAAAAGGAAAGGGATTATTTATTTAAGGAGTTATACAAACTTAAGAGTAATAACTTAATGTCTTCATTGAGATCCCAAAGCCCTTTAGAATACCCACAAATGCACAGTACTTCCTTCCTCCTCTACCCAATCTGGGGTACTGTATCTTAGAAAAAGGAATAGAAGTCCGTGGTTCTTCTCTACCCAAGCCAAGTGGTCCCAAAAAGACCCCACATGGCTGCCACGCCTGGGTTTAAATCCCAGTGCCAATCTTCCTCTGCAGCCCCATTTCCAACTCCTCCCACAACTGGCTACACTTGCCAGCACTCCCGTGTAGTTCCAGCTTTACTGGGCTGCCATAGTAAGTCCAAGCAGGTGTGGCCCTGTGGTGTGGAGCCAGTCATCTCCAAGCTCTTAATGCAGGTTCTGTAACCAGGAGGAGTTGGCTTCCAGTTAGATCATGGGTTGAAGTCACTCCCATCCCCCTAGCTCAAAGCATGGCCACAGCTGTTTAACACATCTATGAAACCAGTTAAAGGTTATAGATATGTTAAATGACCATGCCAGAGGTTATCTGCAAAACTGTTGCTGTGCAATCAGCTCTCAATGGGCCTGCTCCATGTGTCCTATCCCCTAGCTCAGACTTGTGGGGAGGAGGAGATCCCGCGCGCGCGCGTGTGTGTATTTCCCTAGGATTTCCTGGACCCCATTACAAATTCCTATTTGGGGCCCTCTCTTGGCTGCACCCTGTTACATTGTCACATCTATTCATTACAACAGCCTTAATAGGGTACTTGCTATTATTAATTCCATTTTATCCTGAGGAAAGTTTGGCATGGTGGTGTTAAATAATTTATCCAAGGTTTCATAACTAATAAATGTCAGAGCCAAGATCTGAACCCAGGATGCTTGACTTTAGAGCTCGTGCTTCTAACTATTATATTATTCTTCCTCAGAAAATGAAGCCTAAATTAAGCCTCATGATTATCATATTGCAAATAAAGTATGGTATATGAATAACACTAGGTTAAAGGTAAAGTGTTAAAATATGGAACATGAGAAGCATTCAATTACCTTTCTAATGTTCTTGGTATTCTATTTTCTCCATGTGTAACGTGCATACTTGACTCTCTCCTGTGTAAACCTGTTGATGATCTATGTGGATGTATTTCCATGGTCAGCCCCTGGGGCAGATAATGCCTATCCTAAATTCTTCATCTGTTGGCTTTATTTTATTTTGTTTTTTTTTTTTTAGCCCTTCCTTTACTATCATGGCTCCTTTTTCAATATACCTGACTGGAAAACAAGAGCTTCCCATAGCTGAGACTAACAAAATTAAGGGCAGAGTTGGTGAGATGAAGGCTTTGAGGAAGATAGAAAGGTCAGGCTGTTTGGTAGGGAAGGAGAGAAGCATTTTATGAACCTTTTTTGTACCATGTTCATAAAAATGCCCCAAATTTTGTCCTCTACCATTTCTGTTTGATCATAAGTGATATACTTATTTTCAAACTTTTTTTAAAATAGCAAAGATCTTTTTTCTAAGTTAAAAATTTCTTTTTATTGCAGTGTATAAGAGTGATATTTTATTTACATGGATGTTTTTGTAAGTTCATATTTGTAATGTTTGTATTAAGTCCATGAGATTAATCATGTTTTGCTAAAAGTACAATTAAAAAATGAGAATTACAGGTAATTTTGATCTTAGTTTCAGCACCCAGTTATTTCTGTAGTACGTTTTAGTTGCTCCATATTAAGGTAAGTGATGAAAAATGGTCCTACTAACAACCAAGAGGCGGGGAGCCAATCATTCAGCCACAATTCCAGCTCTTTTTCTTGGGTTATCTTAAACACTTGTCACTATCTACAGGATAGACAAGAGGTTTGAGGCATGTGAGAGAGTCTGAAAGGCATTTTTGGGTTGCTCATTAGGGTGCTTCCTCTGCTGTAGTCAGATAGTTTATTTTGAGGGAAAGAACATAGTGTGTTGGGGACCCAAGAGAAGCCAGAGAGGCTAAAGCTTAAGCAAGGCGTGGGATCAGAGAAGTTGGAGAACTTGGGAGAACTTTCAGGCCAAGTAAAGGACAACAAATGGGAATTTTCAGTGGATTTGAGGCTGGAGAAGGGCAGGGTTCATTTTACATCTTATAGGATCTGCCTGCAGCATAGAGAAAGTATTGAATACAGATTAGTTGGGGAGGCTGTAGTAAGTTGTGGTGGCAGGGGAGATGGAGAGAACTAGACATTCAGAAATAGTTTAGATACAAATTAGACAGGACTGTAGTCGATTGATTGTATATGCACCTGTGGATAGTGAGAGAAAGGGAGGTGTCAACGATAAGTCAGGTTTTTCGTTTATTTACCTTCTTTGTTAACTGTTAAATTGTTCAGTAGTTGTTTTATTCAACATGCCCAGCCAGTTTTACAACTTTGTTTTCTATAGTTCTATAACCTATAATAGAATTTAGTGCTTTGTAAAAATCGATGCACATACACAGCGGTTTCATCCTTGCTTTTTAGATTGCCTAGCAATATAATAATTAATTTATCCAATCTTTGAAATTTTATAATGAGCAAGGCATGGCCCCTGGGCAGATGGCTGTGAATGTGGCCAGACACAAATCATAAATTTACTTAAAACATTATGAGATTTTTTTTTGGGGGGGGATATGTGTCACAATGTATTTAATGTGTGGTCCAAAGCAACTCTTCTTCCAGTATGGTGCAAAGATGCCAAAAGGTTGGGCAGTCCTGTAAGGTTCCTAGATACCTTTCTGTAACTCATGCCCTGTAGGATTTGAATATTTCTTTAATTTTCTGAGTTTATTTAATATATTTATTATGTATTTTCAAGGTTTATATCTTCTAGCCTATTTTTTATTGGTTCTGACCAATGATCATTCATACATTTATTTAAACCCTTATTGAACCTAATTGTACTTATAGCCATGTATTTGTAATGACAAGTTCATAGGTGTCTGTTCATTAAAGAAAACACAATACTAGCTTTTCAAGGGGTCTTAAAACAATCTTCTACAAACTTTTTTGAGGCTTGCAGTTTTTAATTCTAATATTTTGGGATTTAATAATCATTCCACCTGTTCATGGCCTTCAAGTCTTAGGATAAATGCTATCCCATTTTACTTTTGTCCTTTAAACAGAAATAGTCTTGTCTTTTTGATCTGTGTTTTTACAAAAATACACTCTTGATTGCTGTAGCTGTTTCTAAAGGGACCTTGACCAAGTCTGTTATTTCCTTTGTGGTTTATTATATATTTGATAGTCATTTTAGCCAATTATCTAGGTTATGGCTGAAAATACTTAGCTAACACTGGGCCTTGAACCAGTTTTTAAGCATGTTACTTCCCTTTGGATAGTTCTTATTCACTGATAGCACTTAAAATGAAATTATAACCAGTGTGTAACCACTTAATAAATGTGTTACATGAAACCTAAAAGACTTTCTAAAATTTCTATTTTGTTCTTGATTAGGTTACTTAAAAAGTGTGTTTCTTGGTATCCTATTTTTTTGTAGTATAGTCTGTATTTACTCTTTACTTTCCTAGAGATAAAAGTTAGATTAATGGGCATATAACTTTCAGAATCACCGAATCTAATGTCCTGCCACCTTCAACGTTCTGTGTCCCAGTGGAATTTTTTTAAATTAGGCACGTTTCCAATTTTATTTGTTTTTATGAATTCTTTTGAATGATAACTATTAACTCAGTTCTTTTAACATCACAGGATGCCTTTCATTGAACTTTTAGATTTAAAAAAGATCAGTTAAGTCATCTTTAATTAGGTCGTTTCTTGTTTGCACTTGATTTTCTATCCAAATGATTATTATATTTCTTGTTTGTTTTTTAAGTTTGGCTTTGGAAAAGAAAATCATCTTTGTTTTTAGGGTATGCAAGTTTTTGTGTAAGTTATGGTCTTTTGAATTTTCTAACTACTGTTTCCTCTTAAACAACTACTGCTGAATTTGAGATATTATATAAATTAATAGTTTCTCAAAGTTAATAGCTTAGTGTGCAAGTTTAACTTTAATAACATCAGAAGTATAAATGCTACAGACTTAGAAAAAACATCATTTGGAAGTTTAATTATTTAAATTTCTTTTATGCTTCTATTTTTATAAATTTTGAATAACAAAATTTTAATTTTAGTTTTTAAATTTTATTCCTTTTGATTGATGATGGCAAGCATTGAAGAAAAAGTTAACTGTGCTCTTGGTTAGCTGAAATCAAGTTCACGTTGACAGTAAGAAGAAAATTCACTTTCTATTATAAGAAGGAGCTTCCCCATAGAGAGTTAATTAACTACTGGATGGAAAAGTCAAGGACTCAGGGCTTAGTTTACAACAAGCCTGGATCCTGGGAGATGCCAGCAAAGCAGAGACTGTGGCTGAAATTGAAACGGTGTTGGCAGGAAGTCTCAAAAACATGCACTGCACATCTGCTGAATCAAATATTCCAGAAACCACAGACTACAGAATTCTAACAGTGAACTCCAAAGCATGTCTACATGTTTAAATGCTATAAGATGATTACCATGCTAAGTTAGGCTTCTGTCAACTAATGAAGTGAAAAATTAAAAATTCTAATTATACTCTTGATGAGTTAACCTTTTCTGATGATCACCTTTGCCCTATGTGGCGATATTGTCTATCACACGTTATTTGTCATGTTTGATATACAGAAAAGCCTTCAAAAGTCTGGCAACATGAGAATCTTCAGAAGTTAACATTTGGTTTGCTGTTAGGAAGTCTTGCATTATTGGCCCTCCCTCTTTTATTGAGAAATAATTCGCATATAAAATTCACCCTTTTAAGTATGCAGTTCAGTGGTTTTTAGTATACTCCTACAGTTTGCAGTCATCACCACTATCTAAGAACATTTTCACCACCCCAAAATGACGCCTATTTTCCCCTTGTTCCAGCCCCTGGCAACTGATCTTCTGTTTGTCTCTATGGATTTGTGTAGTCTTTATGGTTCATGTAAGTGGAATTGTACAGTATGTAGCCCTTTGTGTCTTTGACCTTTTCTTCTTAGAGAATCTACAAATCAGTGATGAATCTTATTTAGCAGTACTTTAGAATTTTTTCATTTCCACACTGCAGTGACTATTAAATACTATCCCTTTTCAACAAGAAAGAACACCTGTCATTATGAATTGCATGTGTGACAGTTTCTGCCTGACTTTCTCAGACTAGTGGGTCAGTAGAGGAGAGCTACTTACTTATCCTCTCCCATCACCTATTTTGTCTGTAGTAGACTTTTGTGTGAGGTTATTGAAAACCAATGTATATGTATCAAAACCTTTTTCTTTGGATGATCATAGATTAGAATTACAAATGTAATTTTTAGTCGCTGAACCTGCAGTGGACTATATATGTGTATGTATATGTGTGTAATTACCTACATATATTTCCAAACTCTGACCCCTAAGAGGGCCTGAAAGCAATTTCAGTCTAGAAACAATGAGTATACTAGTGCTCAGATCTTGGTTTCTAAATATCATTCTCTATGCTCCTTAGAGAAATGGCTTGTTGTGCCAGAAATCAATGAAGTGTTGAAAGAATGATAAAACCATGTTAAAAGCACACAGACACCAGCTTGAAGGAGCTCTACCAGCCAAATCAGTGACATGTTGAACGTCCAAACAAATGATGGATTGAACTCATTGAATAAATTGAAGTGCATGAGTACGTACTGATGTAAATAAATGAATAAATAAATAGGGTTAAATGGAATGCTCCACCTTACAGTAGAATACCAACTAAAAATCTAGATAAATGTTGGAATTTGAAAATCACCTTTGGCAGTGCTCATAGTAATAATTGATGTAGGCAAAATCATCAGTGAGTGCTATAACTAATGAGTGAAAGTTTGATGAGAAGCAGAGCATTTGCATAGTTTCAAAATATCTCTCCAGAAAATACTTACTAATTACTGTTAAATAAGTACAAAATGCTAACTCTTTGAGGGAAATTTTGGCAGTTGGTATCTTAACCAAGTGATAGAAATTACCAACCCCAATAATGGGACAAGTCAACATTATATGTCTCCTGATATAAACTTAGAATAACATAGTGTCAGTTCTGTGGCATTCTTGCCAAAAATGCATAAATCATATCCAATCACAAGGAAACCTCAGAATAATCTGGATTGAGGAACATTCTATAAAGTAACCACCATTTATGCTTCAGAATTGTCAAGGTCATGAATGACTGAGGAAATATTACAAGTTGAAGGAGACCAAGGAGATGGGACAGTGAAACGCAAAACATGATTCTGGATTGGATCATGGACAATTTTGGAAGCACTGGTGACGTTTGAAGTAGGTCGCTACTTTGAATAATAAAATGATATTAATTTGTTGATTTTGTTGATTGTACTGTGGTTATGCAGGGCAGTGTTCTTGGCTTTAAGAAATATACACTGCAATGTTAGGGGGTAATGAGACATTGTGTCTGCAACTTAATTTCAAATGGTTCAGAAACAACTTGTATGTGTGTTTGTGAGAATGTAGGTTTATTCAGGGTAACATGGTAACAGGTTGGGGAGCTGGATCAGAGGTTTATATGAATTCTTTGTACTATTGCAACTTTTTGTTAGTTTTAAATTATTCCACAGTAGTTTTTAAATGTTCTCGTATCTTCTAAAGTTGAGTAATCCTATGACCCAGCTCACATAGAATGCTCTATTTAGCATGAAAAAGATTTTTTTTTTAAATAAATGATCGATTGATGTAAAGGTAACTTTAAACTCACCTTTATAGAAAATAGGTGAGTGGAAGATTATGCTTCAGATATAGCAAGGTTGACATGGGACTTTTGTTTTCTTTTATCTTAAAAGATCTTTTACTCCATAGTGCATAAATCATTTCTAAACAGAGATGCATGAGGATAAATAGTATCCCGAAGGACAAAATGCCCCGGGCATTCATCCCCTGACCTAACCAAATGACAGACCTTGAAGCAAGTTCAAAGCTGCAGAAATAACTGGCTCTGACACGTACCAAGATTGGGGAAAATACTTCCCACATCCTTGAAATAAATACTTAGTCTTTAAAGAGAACAAAAGAAAAAATAGTATTGTATTTCATAAATAGAATTTAACACTTGAACAGTTCACATTATTCATTTGTGATTTTATTATTACTTGGGAAAAGCTGGTAAAGTTAAGTATATTTTTATATCCATTCTTCACCTCCCCAACCTCAGTCCACTTTCTTAAGGTGGTGTGCAGGGGAACCGAAAGCTTGTGTGTGTTCTCTCTCTCTCTCTACACACACACACACACACACACACACACACACACACACACACACAACATATGTATTATGTATGCATATATAATATATAACTGAAAAGCTTTATATATATAAACTGAAAGCTTTATATATGTACACACACACACACATATATATATTAAAGATTTTATTTGTTTTTAGAGAGAGGGAAGAGAGGGAGAAAGAGGGAGAGAAACATTGATGTGTGAGAGAAATATCAATTGGTTGCCTCTCGCCTGCACCCCAGCCTGGGACCAGGCCTCTAACTCAGACATGTGTTCTGTCCAGGAATCAAACTTGCAGCCATTAGTTTTGTGGGACGATGCTCAACCAACTGAGCTATGCTAGTCAGGGCAAAAGCTTTTAATATATTCATTGCTTCGTCCAAGTGTCAGGTGTAAGTCTGTTGGATGCTTTCCTTTCAGTGCCATTAGGCCCAGACAGATTAAATTTTATTTTACACCCCTTAGTTTGGCATTGATGGTCTTTTGTAGTGGTACCTATGTCTCTAACCTTCCTTAACTTCATTGCCCAGAAGAAATTATCTACCGACATACTTATATTTATTTCACCCTGAAAAAAGACCTTGGTTCTAATTACATGATTCTCTCACCTCTGTTATTTTCTGAATTTTGCTACTTTTCTGACAAAGCATATCATGGGTTCCATTTGTTTCTGGAAGCAGTTTCTAATCATTCTTGGTCTGTGGTGATTTTTCTGTTTTTACTAATCTTATAGCTTGTTTATTAATGCCTTTTCTTTGATTTAATCATATATTTTCTATTAAATCTTTTTTTTGCATTTTTGTTTTACTATTTGTGCCTGTACCCATGCCTTCTCAACTAATTTGTAAATTCCAAAAGAGGAGATACTATATTTACCCCTCACAATCTTCCTGACAGTGTCTAGCTGTTTTTTTAAATTGAATTACTTTTTAATGTATGCAGTTATCCTTTAAGTATGTTACTTAATATGGATGTAAATCTTTAAAAATTGGCATTTTATTTTGCTTCCTGGCATCTGTTTAAAGTTAAAATGATTTTTAAAAATGAATTGGAGTAGGTAAATTTCTTTCTCTGTGAATAACTGGAAAGAACAGCATAAAAGAAAATGAGCAGAGAAAATTTATCTTTTATAATAAAAGTTATCATCTCTTAACATTGTTTAAGAATGCCCAAATACTCACAGGTTAATTATGATACTAGTGAAAGACATTTTCAGTTTTCTTTGGGTAATTTAATGCAGCACTTGCCTTTTTAATAGAATATGGACTATAAAATGTTTTAAAGAAAGCAAAAAGTGCTCATGCTTGTCTGATACTAGGGCAAGGAGATTTAATAAAGAATATGTTGGGAATAGGTTAAAAAAGAACAACTAGAAATCTAGAAGATTATGAAAATATTCATTACCCTTTTCAAATGGGTGCTATTTATTTGATCAGATAATTCTTATGTGTGTATTCGATTTCATGGAACCAAACTATTATGCCAGAATTTTGTTTTTAATATATTTTGGGCCAGTTGCTTTAATATTATCTAAGATCAGTGTGAGCAACATTTCTTGCCATTACAGCAGTTGTATTTTTGATCAGTCAGATTTTTTAAATATCTAAAGCTTTCCATATGAAAAACTTCCTTTTTCTCTTTCAGCTATTAATAATTTTTTTAAATAACATGCATCTGTAAACTCACTGTTGGGGGGAAAAAGCTGTGACTTTGGCAACAATCCACATCTCATTATATTGCTAAGGTTCATCCATATTATTGTGTATCACAATGGTTCATTTGTTTTAAATGCTCTGTAGTCTGTTAGGTTATTCCATAGTTTATTTACTTTCCCATCAATGGACATTTGGATTGCTTGTAGGCTTTTGACATTCTAAAGACATACGTTCTTGGATATCTCCTCTCTTGTGCAACTTTTGGGGAATGCATACCTATAAGTAGAAATGTTGGGCCATATGGTATATAAATGTTCAGTTTTAGGAGATTCAACTGTTTTCCTAAGTGTTAGTCCCTTTGAGTTGGCTCCTGAGTTCTTTTGACATAATCCTAGTAGACTTTGAGAGCTTCTTTGTATTTCTAGTATGACAAAATGTTTAAGGGTCATCTTACACATTTTTTGTTCCAGATCTGACACCAGCCTTTTTTCTAAGGAATCTTAGTTCTTTTGGAAATGTACCATATATATGTAGAGGCCACAGCTTGGGCACCAAGCATGTCCACTATTTGACTGGATGTAGCTTCTAGGCCTTCTTAATGGATAAAGATAGGAAATATGCATTTTTTTAGTAGGAAAACACACCATGAGTTCATACTGACATTTTTAATTCACATTCAGTAATACAGGATTTTTACTTGCTTGATTTTATTTATTGTATCTCTTTTCTCATTTTGAAAATTTTGATCTAAATGATATCAACATAATTATTTAAACTTGAACTAAAACACAGAGTTTTAGAATAACAATATCATTACTAATGATATGATTACCAAAAACAGTTAGTTTCTTGGTATTTCTTCCCTCTCCTTCCCTTAGGATATTCCATGAGGAGTGAATAGCAATTGCTGTGTTTTAAAGTCACTCGAATTGATAATTGGTGTGGCTGAATTTTATTTTACTTTTCGTTTTTAAGATTGGCTTCCCCCCTTCATTTTTATTTAATTGCACTTTATAATTTAGTAAATTGCTATATTATTCCCAAATCAAATATATAAAACAAGATTCATTTAGAGAAATCTAGCTTTCATTCCTTGCACTCCAATAATATAAGCCAGATCAATGGAGAGCACTTGCTACTTTTGATTCTTTGACTTTTGGCATTTTAATTATGTGTTTTGGTATAGGTGTCTTTGGGTTCATCTTATTTGGGACTCTCTGTGCTTTCTGGACTCATATGCATTTTTCCTTCAGCCAGTTAGGGCAGTTTCCATCCTTATTTTTCAAATAGATTTTCAGTCCCTTTGTTGTCTCCTTTTAGGATCCCCACAATGTGACTGTTGGTACACTTGATGTTGTCCCAAAGGTTTCCTAAACTATTTTCATTCTTTTAAAGCCCTTTTTTCTTTTCCAGTTGGGTGTTTTCTGTCACCTTGTCTTACTCATAATTGATGCTGATTGAATACTCTGAGTCAACTAATCTGCTGTTGATTACATCTAGTGTATTCTTCATTTCAGTTATTGAATTCTTCAGTTCTGATAGGTTCTTTTAACAATGATTTCTATCTCATTTTTAGTGTTTTCTACCTCTTGGTTGAAGTTCTCACTGAGTGCATCTGTTGTACTCACAAGTTCATGAACATCCTTATAACTAGTGTTTTTAACTCTGTATCTGGTAGGCTGTGTATCTCCATTTTGTTTTGTGGAGTTTCGTCTTGTTCTTTAATTGGGGACATGTTTCTTTGTTTCCTCATTTTGACTGACTCCCTGTGTTTGTTTCTATGTATAGTATTAGGTAGATCTCCTACATCTCCCTGTCTTGACAGGTTGGCCCTATGTAGTAGCTGTCTTGTGGGGCTTCCTGGTACAGTCTCCCTGGTCACCTGAGCTGGGTGCTCCAGGAGTATCTTATGTGTGGGTTGGGTGTGTAGTTGGACCTTGATTGCTGCTGGCATGTCAGTGAGTGGGGTTGACCTTCAGGCTGACTCGCTGTGAGAGAGCTGGCCACGATTAAAGCAGATGAGATGTTATGTGGGGGCTGGCCCTGCAGAGGGAGTTGATTTGTTGGGACTCTGGTGCCAGCTAAAGCTGCCCTTTGTCATTTGTGGAGCTGGATGGGTACTCGGGTGTGGTCTGAGTCTGGCCACTGGGAATGTTGGGTCTGGAGGGGCTCTGGTGCAGGTTAACATCAGGTGCTGCTTATGCAGGGATTGGGGTCACCTAATAGGAGCTACACAGTGATCAGTGGTTGGTTGCCACTTGTGTAAGGCTTGGAGGCTCTTGGGAAAGACTTTTGTTGTGAATCAAGGCTAGCTGCCACTTGTATTAGGTTTGGGGCCTTCGGCAGGCATTATAATGCCAGCTGAGGCCAGCTGCCACTTGTGCCAGGCCTGTGGTCACTTAGTTGGAGCTGTCACAGGCCAAGACTGGGTGCTGGTTATGCCATATTTGGGGCCACCTGTTGGGAGTTACAATGCAAATTGGGACTAGTTGCTGCCTGTACTGTGCACGAGGCTGCTGGGAAGGATATATAATGTATGCTGAGTGTGGTTGCCACTTGTGTAAAATTTATGGACATTTTAGGAAGTCTGCAGCACAAGCCTAAGGCAGCTGCTACTGTTGTGGGGTTTGTAGTTCCTTGAGTAAATCTGGAGCATGAGCTGAGCCAGGCTACCCCAATGGAGGAGCCACTGGAAGAATCTTAACTGGGTGGGCGAGCAAGTTGGGTGAGGTCTCAGGGAATCACCAAGGTGGTACAAACGATGTTAGTAAGCTTAATGGAGAGCGAAGATTTGCCCGCCCCCCCACCCCACCCCATATCCAGCTACACTGGTCTAGCTGGATGGAAGGAGAGCTCAAAAAAAGGAACAATGGCACCTGCCAACACTTCCATCCCTCAGGGTTAGACAGGGTTTCTCTAACCACTGCCCTTCTCCAGCCCTTGCCTTGAAGTATGTCCCTGGTGCTTTTTGAGCTGCTGTCCCTGCACTGGAGCTTAGAGTGAATGAGTTTGTGCACTGGCCCTTTAAGAGCAGCTTGTCTTGTCTCCCACAGCCCTTTGTCTCTTCGGGACACAATCCCCACTGATTTTCATAGCCAGATGTTATGGGCACTCCTCTTCCTGGCAGTAATGCCCCCAGGCTGAGGAACCCATTGGGGAGCTGGGTCTCCTTGCTCCTCAGGGGGGACCTGTACAGCTGAGGTAGTCCTCCCATTTCTTAATCGCCACACCATAGGTGTGGGACCTGCCCATTCTCCTTCTCCACCCCTCATACTATTCCAAACATAGCTTCTTTGTTATAACCTTAGTTGTAGGATATAATTATACCCTTAGTTACTTCAATTCAGTTGGTCTTCAGGTGGTTTTCAGTGATGATTTTTCTATAATTTAGTTGTAATTTTGATGTGATCATGGAGGGAAGCAGTCTCAGAATTTACCTACTCCTCTGTCTTGACCAGAACTCTCATTTTCCTTTTTTAAAAATGGGAGACACTTAAACATCGTTAAGTGTATACAGATGGGTATAGAAATAAATGAAAGCTAACCTAATTTTTCTCGTGAAAGTAGGAAAATTTTATACTGTATGTAAGAAATAATGAATTTTAGGGGCTTGGATTTTGAAATCTTAGAATAAATACAAGTATTTTAGGGAAGAGATTTAGATTAATTTAGAAAACATTGATAAAGTAGAATTTAGTGGATTGTGATTGATTGGATGTAAGTTAAGCAGCAAGGAAGAAGGAGTAGAAAACAATATGTAAATTTCTTTCTTGAGCAATGAAATAAATGGTAGTACCACTCAAGAAAATTAGAGTTGCAGGAAGATGGACAGGTTTGTTTGTTGAAGATGAGGGGTTAAAGTTTTGGTTCTTGGTGAGTAAGTAACATATGCAGCAATTCTCATTTCAAGAGTTGGAGTAGATGGAGGGGAGACAGCATACTTTCCTATGGGCATGTGCTTGAGATTTAATTTTGTGGAAGGAAATTGAAGCTGTAGAAGAAGAAAAGATTACTCAGGAATAGTAGATAAAGTGAGAAGAAAAGAGGACCCAGGACAGAATTCTTACAAATACTCAGTATAAGTTGGGGGAAAATATGGCACTGAAGGAAGAGTGGTCAGAGGGCTAGGAAGTATGGTAAACTAGTCTGGGGAGCATGGGGGAAAAGAATCTTTCCAGAAAAAAGGGGTGGTTAATATATCTCCTTTCCCTCTGCTCCTCACTCTCCAGTAAACACCATTTTACTTCTTTTTATGAGTGTGAATTTTTTTTTCAGGTTCAACATATAAGTGAGATCCTGTGATATTTGTCTTTGTTTCTGGCTTATTTCACTTCAGCACAATGTCCTCAAGGTTCATCCATGCAGTTGAAAATGGCAGACTTTTCTTTTTTAAAAAAGTGAATAATATCGATTGTGTGTATATATTTCACATTTTCTTTACCCATTCATGT
>PVKM010000224.1:70833-127835 GCA_004027735.1 Carollia perspicillata
GTAAGTTCTGAGTCCTCTGTTTCCTATACCATTTTTATCTTTCCCCATTGTGTTCCGCTTACTAATTATGCTCCTTCTTCCCTGTACCTTTTCCCCCTATTCTTCCCTTCCCCCTCCCCACTGAACTCCCTCAGTGTGATGTCCATTTCTTTGATTCTGTTCCTGTTCTGGTTGTTTGGTTAGTTTTTGTTTTCATTGTTTTTCTTTTCTTTTAGGTTCATTTGTTAATAGTTGTGAGTTTGTTTTCATGTTATTGTTCATATTTTTGATCTTCTTTTTCTTAGGTAAGTCCTTTTAACATTTCATGTAATAAAGGCTTGGTGATGATGAACTCCTTTAACTTGACCTTATCTGGGAAGCACTTTATCTGCCCTTCCATTCTAAATGATAGCTTTCCTGAATAAAGTAATTTGGGAAAGGCAAATCCTTGCCTTTCATGACTTGGAATACTTTCTAGCCCCTTCTTGCCTGCAAGGTTTCTTTGGAGAAATTAGCTGATGGTCTTATGGGAACTCCTTTGTAGGTAAGTGTCTCCTTTCTTCTTGCTGCTTTTAGGATTTTCTCTTTGTCTTTAATCTTGGTTAACTTAATGATGATGTGCCTTGGTGTGTTCCTCTTTGGGTCCAACTTCTTTGGCACTCTCTGAGCTTCCTGGACTTCCTGGAAGTCTATTTCCTTCACCAGATTGGGGAAGTTTTCTTCATTATTTGTTTAAATAAGTTTTCAACTTCTTGCTGTTGTTCTCCTTCTGGCACCCCTATAATTTGAATATTGGAATGTTTCAGGTTGTCCCAGAGAATCCTCAACCTCTCTTCATTTCTTTGGATTCTTGTTTCTTCATCCTGATCCAGTTGGACGTTTATTTCTTCTTTTTGTTCCAAATCATTGCTTTGAATCCTGGTTTCCTCTTGTCACTGTTGGTTCCCTGAATATTTTGCTTTATTTCATGTTGGGTATCTTTTATTTGTTCTTTTATTTTTTGACCAAGCTCAATCAGTTTTGTGAGCATTTTGATTACCAGGGCTTTAAATTCTCCATCAGATAAGTTGGCAATCTCCTCATTGCTTAGTTCTGAGGTTTTGCTGTGGTTCTTTCATTTTGGTCATATTTCTTTGTCTTGGCGCAGCTGATAAGTTGTAAGGGGCAGGGCCTTAGGTATTCACCCAGGCAGGGTAACCCTCTTTGCTGTGCTTCCTGTGGGGAGGGGCCAGAGAAGGAACAATGCAGTTTGCTGCTCATCTCTATCACACTTTCCAACAGACTCTCGTGTCAGACTGCAAGTGTCTTCCACTGTGGCAACCCCCAGCCTTAGTCCACAGTCAGCTATGAGTCTCAGTTTTCCTCTTAAGTTGGTCCCTCCCATGCATCTCTGCCCAGCTGGATAGTGAGCTCTGCCCCTCAGCTGCCTTCACAAGGTTTTTCTGAGTTGGCTGGCAGGGTCCACCTTACCAGTCTGGTTGTTGTGGTTGATTTTTTCTTTAATTCCTTGGTTGTCGGAGTTCCATGAAGTTTGATTTTCTGGGTGCTTTTAATTGTGTATTGAGTTTAGATTGGTTGTTATCCTCCTTTTGGTTGTGTGAGGAAGCGAAAGGTTTCTATCTACACCTCCATCTTGGCCAGAACTCTGAATCTTAATTTTTTTTTCATTCATGGTTATTTAGAAGTATGTTTCTTGATATCTCACACATTATAATTTATTTCAGCTCTATTTTTTTTGTTAATTTCAAGTTTAATTAGTCAGATAATTTGTTTTGTATTATCTCATATTTATTAATACTGGTTTCGGCCCATTTGGTTTTTTATTTTCCAAATTGAGTTAGAAAAGAGTGTATATTCTGCAATTTCTGAGTGTGGTATTCTCTGTATGCCCATTAGGCCAAGTTTTTTAATGGTGTTTTTTAATCTCTTTATTCTGTTTTTTTTCCTGATTATTCAATCAGAAACAGTGGATTTCTTTATTTATTCTTTTACTTCTGTTAATTTGTGTTTTATATATTTTGAGGTCATGTTATTGGTTGCATACTTATTATGAATTATTTTTTCACGGTGAACTAAAACTCCATCATTATAAATTGGCACTCTCTCTAGAAATGCTATTTAATCTTCAAGTCTTTTTGGGGGGTGTCTTAATATTCATATAACTGCACCAGGCAACTTTTAGTTAGTACTTTTGTGGTAAATCTTTTTTCCTTTTTCTTTGAATTTTTGTATATCCTTATATTTTAGATGTATCTCTTTTAAATGCCATGTGTTTGCTTTTTATTTGTTTTTTTTTGTTGTTGTTGTTGTTGTTTAAATCCAGTCTGACAATCTCTTATTTTAGCTGGACTACTTAATCCATTTATATTTGATGGAATTACTTATATTTTCAGCTTTATAGTTACCATCTTATTTTGTGATTTTTACTTGTTCTTATTTTATATTTCTTTTTCCTCTCCTTTCTTGCCTTCTTTTGTATTGTTTTTTTTAAATAGACTTTATTTTTTTAGAGCAGTTTTAGGTCATAGCAAATTGAACAGAAGGTACAGAGTTCTCCTAATTCCATTGTCCGCCCTGACCACATAGCCTCCCTGACCAGAATGGTACATTGGTTACAAGTGATGAACCTACAGTGACATGTCATCATCCAAAGTTTCCACTAGGATTAACTCTTGGTCTTGTACACTCCATGACTTTTGACAAATGTGTAATGATACTTATCTACTATTGAAGTACAGTGCAGAATAGTTTCACTGTCCTAAAAATCCTCTGTGCTTTGCCTATTATTTATCTCTTCCTTACCCTAACCCACGGCAACCACTGATCTTTTATATTATGTCCTTTTCCAGATGCCATATAGTTGGAATCATTATGTATGTGCCTTTTCAAGTTGATTTCTTTTCTTTTCTAAAGATTTTATTTATTTATTTTTAGAGAGAGGGCAAGGTAGGGAGAAAGAGAGGGAAACATCAATGTGTGGTTGTCTCTCACGTGCCCCCTACTGCAACCCAGGCATGTGCCTTGACTGGGAATTGATCTGGCCACCCTTTGGTTTGTAGGCCAGCACTCAGTCCACTGAGCCACACCAGCCAAGGCTCAAATTGATTTCTTTTACTTGGTAATATACATATAAGGTTCCTCTATGTCTTTTCATGGCTTGATAGCTCATTTCTTTTTAGTACTGAATACTGCTCCATTGTCTGTATGTGCTATGGTTTATTTATCTACTCGCCTACTGAATATCTTGGCTGCCTTCAAGTTTTGGCAATTATGAGCAAAGCTTTGACAAACATCTGTGTGTAGGTTTTTGTGTCAACAAGTGTTTTAATTTTGTTTGGGTAAACAAAGAATGTGATTGCTGGGTTATGGTAAGAATATATTTTTGTTTTGTAAGAAGCTACTAAACTGTCTTCCAAAGAGATGGTATTTCCACCATCAATGAATGAAAGTCCTTGTTTTACATCTTCATTAACATTTGGTGTTGTCAGTATTTTGGATCTTCTAATAGGTGTGTAGTGATGTCTCATTGTTGAATTGGTATTCTCTTATCATTCCATTTTCCCCTTCCATTAGTTTAGAAATTACTCATTTCTGTTCCTGTAGTGGTTACCCTAAAAATTAAACATATTGTATTTAACTTTTAAAGATATAAGGCTAATTAATACCTCTATTTTCTTCACACACAATAAAAGGATGTTAGAATTTTTAAATTACTTTTGCCTACCTCATGGCTTGTATGTTATAGGTGATTTGTATTGCTGTCACATAACCCCGCCAGTGCTGTTCTGGAACAGCTGTAGGATTTGATTGCCTACCTCCAAGAAGTGTGAGTCCCAATGAAAAAGTTCGGTGAAAAAGGAAAGAGGTTGTTTATTTAAAAGTTATACAGATTCAGAATAATGGCAAATTTCTGCCGTTAAGTCCCACTCCCTTTAAAACCACCCAACAACACAGTCATGCCTCCCTTTGCCAAACCAGGCCAATTTCAGGATGCTCCACTCAGAGATACCATCTTTCAGAAAAGCAGAAGTCTGTAGGTCAGCATTTCCAGTCACAGTTCAGCTCCAAGCATCTCTCATGAATCCAGTGGCCAGGTAGGCCCCTTCAGCACCATCAGCTCTGCTACTGTCTTCTCTAGACAGGCTCCCAGGGCAACCTCCTCATGGCAGACGCACCGACTCTTTCAGACCTAACAGTGGATCTCCTTTCTCACGGCAGACCTCATGGCTCTCCCTCCTCCTAACCTCCAGCCCACCCTAATTTAAACACTCATCGGAATTTTCTGTGTGATTTCACATCCAGCCCTTTCTCTGGTGCCTTAGTGTCCACCATTTTTGCCAGCTCCTCAGTGTCTTTTACCCTCTTTTGACTGCCATCTTCAGTCAGGGCAAGAGTTCCCAGTGACACAGGGGCATGAGGGGGATGGCACCTGCCCCCTGCTTCTCGAGCAAGTGCAGTATGAGCTCTCTCCTGGTCCCCCTCCACCATGTCACAAGTCCCTGCATGTTCTCAGAATCACATACACAATTCGCCCTGGGCAGCATCCCTCTTCCCTTCAGGAAGGCAAGGCTATTAATTTGCCTCTTGTTATGCAATGTATCTTAAACACTGTACCATCTGCTGGTCCCTTTCCCAGTCAAGGATTGTGGGAATTGTTTCTCTGCTTTCAGTGGACCCTTGCTCTACACCCAATTGCATTTCAATTCCTACTCTCTCTCTCCCCACTTTTTTTAAAGAGAGGGAGAGAAACATCAGTGTGTAGTTGCCTCTCACATGCCCCCTACTGGGGACCTGGCCTGCAACCCAGGCGTGTCCCCTGACTGGGAATTGAACCGATGGTCCTTTGATTCACAGGCCCGCATACAATCCACTGAGCTACACCAGCCAGAGCTCAATTCTCTTATTTTGAGACCTCAAGGGAAATTATTATTATGAGCTTAATGCAGGCTTTTATACTTGTGTTCTTGCTTTTCTTTTTTCCTTTTTTTCATCTCTGAAGAGTCCATGGAGACATTTGGTCTATCCAAAAGGGTCCTTGAAATGTGGTCTTGTGCAAAATGTCTGCAGAGACATTGGTCCATAGTGAATATATCCCACTTTTCCGTAAGATTCTAAACCCAACCCAACCTACCTATAACCTGTTTGCCACTACCAGCTAGGTCACTGAGGCAAAAAGGATTATTATTGTCATTAAGGCTACAACTCAATTATTGGATCAATAAAACATGATATAGTATATTTTATGTACTATCTTATGCACTAAGACAGTATATTAATTTCATCGGCCAAAAGTAGAAATAAACGTTATGGGCTATTTGAACCCAGGGCCATTTTCTAAATGTGGATGGTTTGGACAGGACCAACTGTCCACTAATCTCAGATCCCCATCTGGTATTATTTTCTTTCTGCCTAAAGTGCCATATATTCATAGAGTTGTGTTCACTCAAAGTTTACTGGTAGCAGACTCTTAGCTTTAGTTTTTCTGTCTGAAAATGCCCTCATTTTGCCCTAATTCTTGAAAAATGTTATTACTGAGTATAAATTTCTAGATTCATACTTATTTTCTTTCAGCACATGGTTTTTCTTGTGGCCATTGAAGTCAGTCAGCTAACTTGTTTCATTGAAGCCAATCTAGCTGCTTTTAAGATCTTGGCTTTGTCTTTGGCCTTATGCAAGTAGTTGCATTGTGATTTTTTTTCTTTTTAGATACTGCTTTGGATTTGTTGAGCTTCTTGAATATGTCAATTATTGTTTTTCATCAATGTGGGAAATTTCTTAATATATCTTCCAATTTTGCCTCTGCCACAATCTCTGTTCTTGAGCAAGAATCAGACATACTATAGAATTCCTTTCTGATACTCCTAAGTTTCCTAAACTACTCTAAGTATTTTAAACTAACTCGCAAACTAATAACTTCATCTTTTCCAGCTCTTTTAAATCCACTAATTGTTTTCACTGAGTTTTTAATTTCAGTTATGTTTTTCATTTCTAGGAGTTTTATTTATAGGAGTTTCTCTGCAGCATTTTTAACCTTAGGGTTATTTTTTAACTATAATAAGCATGGTTATTTTATAATCCATGCCTCATAATTTCAATATACTAACTCTTTGAGCTCATTTCTTCTTTCTGTTGCTTTTACTAGTTCTTGCTCATCATAACTTGTATCATTGTCATTTTTTTGTTTGAAAATTAATATAGGAAAGTCTTTAGGGTCTGGAATGAAGTATATACAGGCGTACTTCGGAGATACCCCAGGTTTACTTCCAGACTACCACAATAAAGCAAGTCATGTAAATTTTTGGTTTCCCAGTGCATATAAAAAGTTATGTTTACACTATACTTTAGTCTATTAAATGTGCAATCGCCATTATGTCTAAAAAGCAACATATATGCCTGATTAGAAATATTTATTGACCTATGCTAACCATTATCTGAGACTTTAGCGAGTTGTAATCTTTTTGCTGGTGGAGGGTATTTACTTCTTAAAAAACAAAATATCTGTGTAGCACAATGAAACAGGGTATGCCTGCATTTATTTCTCCAAGTGGAATTGTATTCTGCTTTTGAAATCACTTAATCTAGCACCACTGTGAGCTAAATTCAAAACTTAAAGTACTGTAGACAACCCAGGTCAAGATAATTTGGACTGCAATTCTGTGTAATGCCTGACTTTTGGCTACAATTTCTTAAGAACAGTAAGTATCCTTTGGCCTTATTCAGTGCAAGGGCAACTTTCTGTGGAGTTCTCTAGGGATAGAGGAGGTTGTGTGGGTTCATTTCTACTTCATTTTCACATCGAGAATGTAGCACTTAAGGGCTCAAGCTTTGTAGTGGAGATAGTTGTGTCTTAGATTCCCTAACTTTGAAAGGTCTAGACTGTCTTTTTTCCTCTCGAATTTAAAAGCTACATTACAGTTTTGTTCTGATTTCGCATTTAAGGCTCTGAGTTATCTATTACCACATAGCTTATGCAAAAAAAAAAAAAATATATATATATTTAGCATTTTTGGTGTCATTTTATTCTACAGGCCAAACAGGGACAAATGTCACCCTCATATCTTCTTTTTGTTAAGCTATTGTAATTACAGGCTAAGCTTCTCAGAGGCCTACTCTCTCATCCTTCTGTTTCACTGACCACTTATCCCACATCATTGCTGTTGGTGCCTTCGGGTTCTAGGCTAGGGTTAGGATCCTGAGAGCTATGGCTCTCACAATCTTGGGAGACTTTATTATTAGAGTTTACTCTAGGATTATTGGATCTCTGGACCAGAATAGCAAAAAGAAAGTTTTTAGTAAATTTTACTGAAGTCAGAAAAAGTTTTGGAATTATAGCCACATTTTACAGTACTTCTTATTTGAGCTCTGCATATTATAGAGCCCAGTCTCATGACAATAGTAATCTAATGCATAAGTCACAAGCAACTAGAGGTGCTAGCAAAACAAACCTTTGCAGAACATTGTCCATTTTTTGCCATGTTATATTCAGACGCTAGAGCACAGGTGGCAAACACAGGCCTGCGGGCTGAATCTGGCCTTCCATCTTGTTTTTTTCCGGCCCAGCACCTTGTTTCTACCCGGCGGCAGCGCCAAGTTCTCACTTAACTGTTAATGAGTAGTTACATTTATAAAGTCCTAATATTACATTCGGCCCTTTGAAGGTAATCACGAGGCTGATGTGGCCCCTGGTGAAAATTAGTTTGACACCCCTGCTCTAGAGAATATAGGTGTTCTGTAAACAGTTGAATATTTTTAGGTAGATCTGGTCTCTACTTGATATTGTGGCACTAAGGATATCACTTGGATTATTTTTGTGTTCAGCTTTAGACAAATAAGTGACATAAATTGTACCTGTCAATAAGGGATAAGGTGAAAAATGAAATGTCTAAATACAAAAGAAAGGGCAAGATTATCACACATGGCACTTAAGAGATAAGGAACAGCATGGCAATAGAGGCCTAGTGCTGGAGAGCAGAAATAGACACTATCCGAAGATGGCATAGCTCTGCTGTTCAACTGGGGAACCTGGACTAGTTTTCAGTTTGGATTGAAACCCTTCATTTTCATGTTCTCTCTCTTTTCTCATTCTCTTTTTTGTCTCTCTCTCTCTCTCTCTCTCTCTCTCTCTCACACACACACACACACACACACTTTAATATACTTCAACACTGACTACTATTCTAAGCCAAAGTGTGTTTGGCTCTTTTGGCTTCCAATACTGCAGGTTGGCAAGTTGGAGAACTGGTATACTTACCAGCCAGAGAATTCTGTAATCTAAACCATGGCTCCCTGCTGCTAGAAAAGGAATAGGGTTGGCTCTCTCTAGTATAGATAATAGATATAATGTCTTTGGAAGGGCCTTAGAGTACCATACTCTTCCCTCCAGTTTACCTTAGTAATGCTTAGTTTTAACTGTGTAGAAAGACAATGTTGATTACAGTACCGTATTTTTCAGACTATAAAATACCCGCCAACCCCCCCAAATTTGGGAGGGATAATGGTTGTTAATGATGCTGTTGAGTTTTGTTTACATGTACATTGGTGAAATATTATGTTATATATGTTACTAAATATTTTACCACATATTTTGCTTCAAAATTTTTTTTCCTATTTTCCTCTAAAACCTAGGTGCATCTTATGGTCTGAAAAATACGATAATTCATGTGAACTGTTTATCACTTATGCTTGATTGCCATGTAGGACAATAATAGTGACTTCTATTTATCATGTACATTATTAGGTAAGTGTCAGATTAATATTGTAAATTTAATTTGATCACGGATGAACATTTAAAGAAGTTATTGCTGAACACTATAATAGGTACATTAATTTTACAAAATCTAATACTTATTTACTAAGGAAACTAGAGTAGTATATCTTCCTTATACACAACTAAATAGACTTTAAAATGTGATGGTGAGTGGAAAACAAGAACCAGAGCCTGCCCTGTTGCCCCCAGGAAGCCAAAAGAGTTAAGAGAGGAAAAGGTATGTTGTTGCCCTTGCAGTGAAGGTGCGTCATTGAAGAGGCCACCCCATGATTCCCATTTTTCTCACAGTTTGGGCATTCAAACACATTCTACATAAAAAAATGTGTTTCTTTTGAAATAATAAGTAGTCAGTGTGAGCACATTGGAAATAGGTATTTTCATAGTTGAGAACCTATATCAGGGTACAAGTAGGATATTTAAGTAGATCATAATTAAAACCTAAAATTTTAATGCTTCTGAAATTATTAAACTTTTATAAGTGGAAGAAAGATAACAAGTTAAGGTTTGGATGGTAGATGTAGTGTAGTAGTATCATGATGATGATGGTATTTTTTGTTTCAAATGCTGAGAGAGCTTGACTAAATTTGTAGGATTATTGCCTAGTAAACACTAGGTGGTGCAATTGTGCAAGGACCATATAATGAAGTGTGTGGAGGTTTTTTGTTTTTTTTTGGGGGGGGGAAGGAAGGAGAACGACAAAATAAGAATTCTAAAAATATTAAAATGAATGATTTAGACAAAGTCTCAAAGTTTGTATATTTATATTGCATTTTAAGCTCAACTAACTACAGAAAGAAAAACCCTCACAAAAAACAGAAAATTGATTCAGTTTGGTTTTCTAAAAAGTATTTAAATATTGACTTGCTCTGTGACTGCATTTAAATGGGATTCCCCTCCACTAGGTCAGATCAGTCTACAATGCTTTAGCATTTGAGCAGTTATCTATAATATCATGTATTTTATCAAGTGATTGTTTATCAGTTGAAACTTGAAAAGTAGCTTTTCTTTTGGTATGTTTTGTCTTCTTTCATTTGTTAAAAAAAATAACCCTTGCATTCCTATGTAAGTCCAAGTCATTAAGTTATTAAATTAAAGATTTAGTTTCTAAAACGAAAAATAATTATTGTTGATTTACCTCCAGATAATTATTTAAAGCTATAATTCTTAATTTTGAATTTTTTTGGAAAATTTTTTTCCCTTCTAAAATCTTTTCCAATTTGAGATACAGTTCTTTTTAGAATTGAAAGAAAGTCATGTTTCCCAGCAATTTGGTGAATTGTGTCATTTCAGTTACGTTTGTATTTAAATATCTTTTGATATTTGGGAGCACAAAATGAAGCTGTCTTACCATTTAAAGTATTCACTGATAGTCACAGAAAAATCAGAATCAATGTAGGTACTTAAGTAGGCTATCATAACTGACAGAATTACACAAACCAGATGTGTATTCTATGTTATTTTTCTAACTGTGAATCATATATACTCTATCAGACACAAAGTTAAACAAATTTGATTTTACATTTTATTAATGTAGTGAAACAACATTAATAAAACTTACTTTTTAAAAACTTACTTTCCGTGTACAAATGACTATTACATTTTTAGAAGTTTAGACTTGTTTTATAAAATTCTTTTCTTCTAATGTTATATTATTTCTCCTCAAGACTGTTTAGTATTTTTCTTTTGCATCTTTGGTATTTCTATTTTGAGGTAATATTATTTTATTACTCACAAATAAATTATATATATTACACATTTATTGCAGAATATATTCAACCTTTTTTATAATGTATAATACTAGTAGGTTATTATCAGTAATTAGCAGAAGAGCTATGAAGGGAAGGGTCATTTCCCTTCTGTTTGTGAAACAGGTATATGTGTGCACAGACTCACAGAAACACATGCATCAGAGACGGTTTGGGATTACTGTAAGAGCATGCAGTTGGGCCATTGCTTGTGGCTTATTTGATGATATATATTTTTATTTTAAATTTATTTTCAGTTCTCTTTGAAACTTTGAAATGTAGCATATAATTAATATTTTATTGAAAAAATATAGTATTTGAATCTTGCAAGCTAGTTTTAGATAAAATGGTATAGAAACAATTTGTGGAATTGAAAAATTACTGTTTTTATCATAGTTGGCAGCCTTTATAAAATGAGTTGCTGCTTTTGCAGATACATCCATTTTCACAATTGTCACTGTTTAATGGCACCCATGTTAGCTACATTAGCCAGGGGGCAGAATAGCCATGAAAATGGGAGTAACCTATGACCCCAGAAAATCATTCTTTTAAAAAAGGATTGAAACATTGGTGATAGAAAATTTGAATTGCTCTTGCAGCTACACTGCTTGTTCTATGAACACTTAATTTAGTTTAGATCTATACTTTTTCTTTCGAATATTCCAGACTTTCAGAAGCACCAAATTCCCTTCAGGAAGAAGAAAAATGCTTCCTTCCCAGGCATATAGTATTTGAATGAGATGTTCAAGCTTCAAACAGTTTCATTTAGGTAATACATATAGTCTTAAGGATGGGAATCCTCACATTTGACACGCTCTGTTAAATACATAGCTCATTCAGACCTTCACCAAGATATTGCTATGCAGGCACTTACTTTGGATAATCCTTTTAATGACTGAGAGTTAACTTCTTAGCTGTGTAGAAGACTGCCAGAATATGGAGGTCTAGGCATGTGTGCATATGTGTGTGGGGTGTGTGTATCTATTATTGATGTATAAACATGTATATCTGTATTTATTACATAAGTTTGCTAAGGTTTTATAAAGAATTTTGATTTTGTACTAAATATGTACATATTTATTTAGATATTTAAAAGATAAACTGTGCAAGCCTTATTTCTGATGCATGGGGAGCTACATGTAGAATACTCATTAGGGTAAAGGCATTGCTATGACTGATTGTTATATGCTGACCAAAAATTTAGCCCAAAGAGATTTAAAAGTGACGTCAAAAAAGGCCAGTTGTTCTGTGGTGTCATTAGTTAGAAGTTACTAACTGGTTTGGCTTTTATGTAACTCTTGAACCCTTACTTTTAAATATTTAGTAATATATTTATTGATCAGAAAGGGGGTGTGGGCAAGAAGAAAAGGGCAGAAACCCAACATTTGCTGCCTTAATATCAAGTGAGGTGAAAGGAAAACATTTGTTATATATTTTAATATCTGTTTTTCTGTTTTCATAGTGTTAAGTGACTTTGAAAAAAAGAAGAGAAAATATTATGGTAAAAATATTAATTAGCCCTGACCGATGTGGCTAAGTTGGTTGGGTGTCATCTTGCAAAGAGAAAGGTTGCTGGTTTGATTGCCGGTCAGGGCACCTGCCTGGTTTGCTGGCTAGGTCCCAGGTTAGGGTGCATACAGGAGGCAGCCAGTTGGTGCTTCTGTCTCACACTGATGAGACCCCTACCCCTAAAAAATTAAATGAATAAATAAAGTCTTTTGAAAAATGTATGGAAGTAATCTGAAGTTGTTTTTAACATTACACAAGTAATAAAGAGTTATGAATGATTATAACCTACTTTAATATACTGTATTGAATTATAAATTCTGACAGTAAAAACTAATTTTTAAAAAATATCATAAAATATTTAAGTCAAAATGCTTTTTAAATGAAAATGAGACCAATTAAAAACTGAAATACAGAATTTAGTTATGGTTTTTATTGTTTTATAAATTTTTTTATTGTTGTTCAAGTACAGTATTCTGCCTTTTCCCCCCACCCCTCCCCACCACCCCAGCCCTCCCCACCTCCCTCCTCTGTTTCCATGGCTCCCTTGTTATTGTCCATGTGTCCTTTATAATTATTCCTGCAAACCCTTCACCCTTTTCCCCTATAATTCCCTCCCCTCTCCCCTCTGGTCACTGTCAGCTTGTTCTCAATTTCAGTGTCTTTGGCTATATTTTGCTTGCTTGTTCATTTTGTTGATTAGGTTCCTGTTAAAGGTGAGATCATATGGTATTTGTCTCTCACTGCCTGGTATATTTCACTTAGCATAATGCTCACCAGTTCCATCCATGCTGCTGCAAAGGGTAGGAGCTTCTTCTTTCCTTCTGCTGCATAGAATTCCATTGTGTAAATGTACCATTGTTTTTTGATCCATGCACTTACCGCTGGGCACTTAGGTTGCTACTAGCACTTGGCTATTGTAAATTGTGCTGCTATGAACAGTGGAGTGCATAGGTTCTTTAGGATTGGTGTTTCAGGGTTCTTAGGATATAATCCTAGCAGTGGAATTGCTGGGTCAAAAGACAGTTCCATTTTTAGTTTTTTTGGGGAAATTCCATACTGTTTTCCATAATGGTTGCACCAGAGTCTGCAATCACACCAACAGTGCAGTAGGGTTCCTTTTTCTCCACAACCTCTCCAACACTTGTTATTTGTTGCTTTGTTTATAAATTATGATGGCCATTCTCAACGGTTGAGGTGGTATCTCATTGTGGTTTTAATTTGTATCTCTGTGATAGCTACTGATACTGAGCATTTTTTCATATGTCTCTGGACCCTCTGTATGTCCTCCTTGGAGAAATGTCTGTTCAAGTCCTTTGCCCACTTTTTAATTGGGTTGCTTGTCTTCTTAGAGTGGAGTTGTGTGAGTTCTTTGTATCTTTTGGAGATCAAACCCTTTTCTGAGGTTATCATTGGCAAATATATTTTCCCATATGGTTGGTTCTCTTTTCATTTTAATACTGTTTTCTTTAGCCGTGCAGAAGCTTTTTATTTTGATGAAGTTCCATTTGTTTATTCTTTCCTTTATGTCCCTTGCTCTAGGGGATAGTTATATTTTAATTAGGAAAATACGTAATAGATGGAGTTCTAGCTTGCTGCTTTTTTGCATTTTGTATTTAACACAAGCAATCACATATAGAGACATTACTATCATGTATAATACAAAATACACTCACACTTTCAGGTCCACCATGAACATTTCTTTGTTTCTGAATGGTTAGAGGTATCTCTTGCAAGCACAAAGTCCATTCCTTAGCCAGCCATAGAGAGGTATACCAATAAGCTGCTCTCTCTACATAATTATCTGCTCTGAAAGTAAAAATCTTATGTAGCAAATTTTCTGAATTCCATAGCTTTTAATTCCTTATATTAATTTGTTTGCACTTGCTGTAAACACTCTGACTTTATAGGAATTTAACCTCATTATAAAAGAAAAACAAATATTTTGATGGTTTATAAGATATTAACAGAGGGCAAATAAATACTTATGCCTATTGTTTATAAAAATAATTTGTAAACTAAATATTGTTTCTTATCATAACAATTTACTTCTGCCTTGTATAGAATTGTTCAGACCATCTTTAAGCCACCTTTAAATAGTGATACAGAATAGTTTCTATATAGTTTTTAAAAGTCTAGTATTTAATTTTTAAAAAATAATACTCATTACAAAGCTCCTGGGACAGTCTTTTTCTTGAATATCTTCTACTTAGAATACCAATAAGAATGATGAAATTGTTAGACTATTTAAGAAGTAAAATATATAAAATATGTTCTGGGTCACTCAAGAAATGACTTATCATCTATTATTTATCTATAAATAAATGAAAATGCTCATTACTATTATAGGTTCTCTGATTGCCTATATACATAATAGTTCAGCTATTAGAAAGAAATATACTATTTAATTTGATAATATTTGTAGAAGTCAAAAGTTTTACCAGACTTTTTTTAAACCATCATTTGTGGAGCAGACCTTATTCTGCTACTTCTTTTACTCAGACTGCGTGTTACGGAAGCTTTGGCAATGTGAAAGAATTCTGTTTGCTTTCACCTTGTCATATATGTACAATTTTGACTTCTAATGAAAAGGGAGGCTTTAGCTGCCAAAAAATTAGCCAGATTGCAATGAGATAATAGTTTTCTATATATGTAAATTGTGGATTAAATGTCTCAGAAGAAAATATAAACTTTTAAAAATTAATTGCATATTTCGGGGAAATTGTACTTTTTATCAAGTACAGTTATTGCTAAAATAGGTTTCCTTTAAATATTTTAGCACTAGACATTGATACAATATTCTTTAACAGTTTATTAGAGTTCTAGCAGAGTTGGGTTCAAGAATTTAAAACCCAGAAAATTGAGAAGGATCTGATAAGTAAACACCAGCCCATGATTCCAGTGACTTAGCACTGTATTGTTTTGAAAATATCTGCACTAACCACAGAGTTATTTTGCATTTCACCTCATGTGATTTTTTAGAGCAAAGTAAAAGTGACTGTTTCCATAAATGAATTATTTACTTTTCTTAAATGTTATTACTTCATTAGAAGTGTTACAATTCTGACTCTCAGAACCATTATGCATATCAGTCTAGTTTCATCTTTTCTGCTAGCTAGCTGTATTACTTTAAACAATGTGAGCCCTTGTAATTGTGGAGTTTTTGTCAGTTTGAAAATACATGTCAAAATAATATATGTTTTAAAAATATTCTCCTTGAATGATATAGCAGTGAGTGTTGTTAAAGGAGGTGTTGACACTAGTGATTTTGTTGGCCGATATGAAAATATAAAGAAAATATACTGGGTGATGTAGTATGCTTAAAGCATACTTATGTCATCTATGCTAAAATTGTTGAAGTATTTTTGTAGCTGGACAATCTTGCTTATGTGGATTTCTTTCCCTTTAAATATCCCTTTGAAAAATTGGTTTTTATTCAAAAGCAATTGCTTTGAATAAAGCAATCTTCAAAAGCAAATCTTCTATTTTAAAGTAATGTTTAGAAGTATTTATTTTTAAGTGATAAAACTTGATGTAGGTTACAGCATCCTAATTCTATAGGGTAGTCACATTCTCAATGTTTTTATTTTACTATATTAGCATATTAATGAAAATTCGTATGTATTGAGTCAGTTTTATTTTAATACCTTATTTGGGAATCTATACATTTAATTTTGTAATTTGACATGTTATTTTAAATAATATTGCTAACAATAATTTATAAATACGTGGTTATATATGATTGAAGCATTGATTGTATTTTACTTGTTTAAAATCAGGGGCCTGGACTATATGGCTCTTGAGGTTTCTTTCCTAGCATTTTGAGCTGTACTTTTGTAATTTATGAGTCAGATTTTGCTATTGAGGGGACGTGTGTTCTTGTTTAGCAGAAATAAGTATCATTCATTCATTCATTTGACAACAAACATTTGTAAAACATCTAGTGTGTTCTGTAAGAGTGAGTATGTTACCTGTCATGGCTCAAGTTGCTTATAATCTTGTGGAGGAAACAGACAAATAAATAAGTAATTAATAATTATGTAAGTTGATGAGTGCTTATGATTGGAACAGCAAATGGTGTTCTGAAAGTACCTGTGGTGGGATTAGATTTGGCCATCTAACTAGATCTTGGTAGGGCCTGGTATTAAAGAAAGCTTCCTGGAGAAAGTTATGGATAACCAGCCTGACACTTAGGGTTTGTAAGGGTTACTTAGGTGAAGGGTTGGAAAGGAGAGGGAAGTGGGGATAGTTACATTCATCTACCGCAAATTAATATGTACAAAGTCAAAGAGGAGCCTAGAGAACATGGCATGACTCGTGGGACTCCAAGGCTTTAGTGTTCAGAAATAAAACTGGAGCTGTGAGTGACTGTTGATTGTTCTTGCATAGTCTTGTGCATCATATTTTCATCCTTCATGTAGTGGGAAGTTGTTAAGCCTTTTCAGAGAAATGACATGATTATCGTTGCTGTTTGGAAAGACTGTGCTGGCAGTAGAGAATGGATTGGAAGGAGTCAAATTTGAGGCTGGGGTACAAAGTAAGAACTTTCTGAGTGATTGGTTGAAATGTGTTGGAATCATAAACTGTTTTGATAGCAATAGAGATGGAGAGGAGTAAATGAATTTATGAAATATTTAAGTAGTAACAGTAACAGAGTTGGTATTTTGCAAGATGTTGAGGTTTGTGGAAGAAATAGTATTGACAGTGTTACTCAAGTTTCTGACTTGAGGAGCTGGGTGGATGAGGCTTCCATTCAATGTGATTGGAACTATGAGAGGAAACTGAAAGGAAAGAATATGAATTCAGTTTTAGAAATTGTGAGCTTAAAATCAATGTGAAATAACGGAGTGGAGATGGCCAGTAGAAGTTGGATATATAAAGCTCAGGAGATAATGGGGATGAGTGACTAAGAGTTATCAGCATGCAGGCAGTACTTGGAGTAGGTGAGGTGTTTTGAGGAAGGATATAGAGAAGAGAGAAGGATCCTGAATAAGATCCCAAGGGATCTCATGTTTAAGACATGGACAGAGGTAAAAGAACCATACTAGAGAAAAAGAAAATACTAAGAGGAAGAAGAAAACTACTAAGAAGAAGCAGCTGGAGAGAAGTGGGAAGAAAATGAGGAGAGTGCAGTGTCACTGAAACCAAAGGATGAAATTGATTAAAAAGGTATCAGGAGTCAGAGGTGAAATGTAATTACAGTAGAAAGTGCACACTATATGGGAAATTGGGATTAAAAGCTGTGTGATTTCAGATGAAGAAAAGATTTTGGCTGACTAGGGGAAACAGGAGTGCTTCACAGTGGAGGTGGCATCTGGAAAGCTTAAAGAAGCTACTGAATGGTGGGAAATGTATTCCAGGTAGAGGAGCAGCATGGTAAAAGGCAGGAAAGTATAGGCTTAGAGGCAACAAGTTGTGTGTCAGCTAGTGACAGTTCTAGGGTTTGTATTAGAGGTAGGACTAAAAGGTAATGATAAATGATTATGAAGGCCTTGATTGCCATGCTGAAGCTCTGTGCTCTTGGCAGTAGGAAGCCATAGGAGGATTTTAAATAGAGGAATTATTTCATTCCTTTTAAGGCTGAATACTGTTTTATTGTAATGACATACCACATCTTATTTATCCATTTACCAATAATACATTCTTTAGGGATAAATACATAAATAATAATCTATTTTGATTAGGGAAGGGGAAAGGAAAGAGTAACCCAAAATTTATGGTGCTCTTCACCTCTGGAGGAGGGAATGGAAGGGATACAATTAGAGAGAAGATGTAAGATTTTAAGGTACTGGTAGTGATCTATTTCTTACACTGGATCATGGGTATAGGGCATTCATTTATTTTATACTTTAGTTTGTATGATATATTTCACAATCTTAAAAGAGTCAAATGATAATGCCATTAGTTTAATTTTAGTAAATAAAGGAATGAAATGATGAAATTTCTTCTTAGAAAAGATATTTTATCAGTAGGTTGGGTTTGGGCAGAGAGGCTCTTTATTATTGTTTTTTAATTGTATTTTATTGATTATGCTATTACAGTTGTCTCAATTTTCTCCCCTCCACCCAGCACCCCCGATCCCTCAGGCAATCTGCACACTGTTGCTCATGTGCATGGGTCATGTATATAAGTCCTTTGTCTACTCCATTTCCTATACTGTACTTTACATCCCCATGACTATTACCTACCCCATGTACCTACCTATGTGGTCTTCTTAATCCCCTCACCTCTTCAACCATTCCCCCATACCTGCCTCTTATCTGCCAACCATCAAAATGCTCCATATCTATGATTCTGTCTATGTTCTTGTTTCCTTAGTTCGTTTTTTAGATTTAATTGTTGATATATATGTACTTATTGCCATTTTATTGTTCATAGTTTTGACCTTTTTCTTCTTAAATAAGTCAATTTAACATTTCATACAATAATGGTTTGGTGATGATGAACTCTTTTAGTTTTTTCTTGTCTGGGAAACTCTTTATCTGCCCTTTGATTCTAAATGATAGCTTTGCTGGGTAGAGCAGTCTTGGCTGTAGGTCATGACTTTGAATATTTCTTGCCAATTCCTTCGAGCCTGCAAAGTTTCTTTTGAGAAATCACTTGATAGTCTTGTGGGAACTTCCCTGTAGGTAACTAACTTCTTTTCTCTTGCTGCTTTTAAGATTCTCTCTTTATCTTTAACCTTTGGCATTTTAATTATGTGTCTTGAAGTGGGCCTCTTTGCATCTACCTCATTTTGGACTCTCTGTGCTTCCTGGACTTGCATGTCTATTTCCTTCACCAGATTAGGGAAGTTTTCTTTCATTTTTTTTCAAATAGATTTCCGATTTCCAATTTCCAATTTCTTGCTCTTTCTCTTCTCCTTCTGGAACCCTATGATGTGAATGTTAGAATGCTTAAGTTGCCCCAGAGGCTCCTTATACTATCCTCTTTATGGAGGCATGGATTCTTTTTCTTGTTGTCCTGATTGGTTGTTTTTTTTCTTATGTGACAAATCATTGATTTGATTCTTGGCTTCATCCACTCTACTGTTGATTTCCTGTAGATTGTTCTTTATTTCAACTAGTGTATCCTTCATTTCTGACTAGATCTTTTTGTGCTCTTGAGGTCCTCACTAAGTTCCTTGAACATCCTTTTAACCAGTGTTTTGGACTCCACATCTGATAGATTGCCTATCTCCCTTTTGTTTGTTTGTTTTCCCCTGTGGTTTTGATCTCTTCTTTCATTTGGGCCATCTTCTTTTGTCTCCATATTTTGGCAGGCTTCCTATGTTTGTTTCTATGTACTGAGTAGAACTGCTACAACTCCCTGTCTTGGTTGCTTGGCCTAATGTAGTAGGTGTCTTGTAGGGTCCAGTGGTACAGCCTCCCCTATCTATCACCTAGGCTGGTACTCCAGGTGCACCCTATGTGTGGGGTGAGTATACTGTCCTCTTGTTGCTGAGCGTTGATTATGATTGGCAGGTCATTGGGAGAGATTTACTCTGGCCAGTCAGCTGCAAGGACTGGCTGTGACCACTGACCACCAACCTCCACCTTCCGTGGAGGATCAGCTGTGCAGGGACAGGGTGGTGGTGCTCCAGTGTGGTCTGTAGCTGTCCATTGGGTGTGCTGGTCCTGGGGGTTCCTAGGTGGTACAGGCCAAGGTCAGCCCACACCCTTGTTCTGCCTGGGGCTACCCTGCATAAGGTATAAAGCAATCTGCAGGTGATTGCTACTTATGCTGGACTTGGAGATTCCCAGGTGAAGCCACGCTGTGAACCTGCGCTGGCTGTTGCTAATACCAGGCCTAGGGCCACTTAGGAAGAGATAAGGGGGCTGGGGGCCCTCTGAGGCCAGTTATTGCTTGTTTGGGAGGATTTAGAAAGTAGTAAAGTATGAGCCAAAACCAACCATTCATATGGAAAAGAACACTGTTAACAGCTTTGGTGGGCCCCTAAGTTGGGTGGGGTGGAGCCTCAGATGATCTCCAGGGCAGGGCAAACAGCGTTTGCCAGGTTGATGGGGTCTCAGATATGGTACCAGCCAGCTGGCTCTGTGGCTGTGTGGGAGGACAGTTCACAAAAGGGACAATGGCCTCTGTCTGCTTTTCCATCTAGGAGAAAGCTGTTCTCTAGCTCTGGCCTTGATGCCATACACTTCAGTTCTTCCCTGTATGCCACCGATGCCTTTCAAGCTGCTACCTCGGTGCTGGAACTCAGAGGGAGTAAGTCTCAGTAAGTTCAGGTCTGGGCTCTTTACGAGGAACTGCTTGGGACTCCAAAAGTTTCTTCCACTGAATCAATCCATACTGGTTTTTGCAGCCAGAAGTTGTGGGGACTTATCTTCCTGGCACTGGAACCCTTGGCTGGAGGATCTGGTGTAGGTCTAGGACTCCTCACTCCTGAGATATTCCTCCTGAATTTTCATCTGCCACATGTAGGTGTGGGAGCAGCCTATTCTGTGTCTCCACCCCTCTTACTAGTCTGGATGGATGTGGTTTCTTTAATTCTGTAGTTGTGAGACTTCATTCAACTTGATTTCTGACAGTTCTGAATGATGGTTGTTCTGTAGTTTAGTTGTAGTTGTGATGTGGTTGTACGAGGAGGCAAGCCATGTTTACCTACACCTCCATTATGACCAGAATTCTAGTCAGGCTCTTTACATAGATTGTTGAGGTAGCCCAGGAAAGCAGTAGAAGGCCTGGACCAAATCCAACTATAGCGATGGAGAGGAAGAATATTAATATGAATCAGACAAAAAAAATCAACTCTATTTGTCAGCTGGTGAAAGGGACAGGGTAAAGAGGAGGTTTTCATTTCCGGAGAGGTGGTATTTCTTAAATAGGAGGCCTAGTATTTCTCCTTGCCCAGTTCTTCCTCTTACCTCAAATCATGCACACATACATGCATATTCTCTCTCTCTCACTCTTTCACACAGACACATGTGTGCACACGTATAGACACACACATTAGCAACAGCAGATAGCAGTGGCATTTGCCCAATTATGAAAATCAAAAGTCATACGTAAGGCAAACTACCTATCTGGGAAAGGTTTCCAGTATAGAAAATGAATTGATGGGAGTTCTTATCTATATTACAGACATAGGTGGAAGGAAAAATGAAAAGGAAATGCAGCCCTGCCCAGGAGGGAAATACAGTAGCGCGTTGTTTTGGCCAGTTGGGTCTTCCTCAGCTTGCCTCTGTGGGTTAGTCTGTACATCTCAGTGTGACCATTGCCACTTATATACTAGTTGTTAGCCCTGCTGTACACGAAAAAGATCAGATGGGGAGACAAAGGTCTGTGGCTTTAGAGAAGACCTGAGCCAGCTATATATACTTATCGATATAGATCATTTTAAAATATAAATGGATGGCCAAGGATCTTCAGACACTTAAGAAAACCAATAGCAGGAAAAAGAAGAGCCAAGATGAACAGACAACTGCTTTTGATAGACATTGAACTCAACAGAAGAGCATATAAAATATATTCTAATCAATAATTTTTGAGAGATTCCAGAAGATAATGGAATAATAACAGACCACTATCCAAATGAAGAAATGATAGATCTTTGAAGTTAAAAATATAATTGTTAAAACTAGGAAAAAAAGACCTATACACACACATGAAGAGCAAAGCAATATAATAGATCTTAAGTTCTTAACTACAGTCTGAGAGATAAAATTAAAGAAATATTCTAAGTTAGAATTAAAAGACAAAATATGAGAGAGAAGTGGAGCCAGCGGGTCAATCCCAGGCAATGCAATACAACTAAAAGTTGAGAACTAAAGAATGCCCCGCCCTCATCACCCACCCCACTGCTAACCATTTGGCATTAGGGAACTGTTCATATTAATGGTTGGAGTGGGCCCCTGGACCTTGCTCAACCAAAGCATCTCGACTTTTATACATATTATATATTGGAGTTATATACGGTGTCTTATTGAAGAAAAAAGCGTTCTGCTAGGAAAAGTTTGAAAACTATTGACATATGGGATAAAGTTCAGACTTGTTGCATTTTACTTAAGACTCTTCACAGTTTTACCCCAAGTTGTTTTTTCTGTGGGGAGGTGAAGGGAGATTATGCAGAAGAGGTAGGGGCCAACTCACACAGGGGTATTATGCCAGAATAAGGACTTTTAAGACATGCAAGGAGAAGCTTTTCAAAGGCTTTTAGACAAATAAGTAAAATTATCTAGTTTGTATATTTTATATTAAATAATATATTATTATATATTGTGCATAATATATTAATATATTTTTATGTTTTATGGGAAATGGATAATGGAGGCTGAAAAGTTGGAAATGGGAGACCAGTTAGAAGGCTATTGAGGTGCTCCAGGCAAGATAAGATGTTGGATCAAACTAGAGTGTAAGAATGGAGATGGCAAGAAGTTAAAAGATTAGGATATATAATATTTAAGACGAAGCAGAGTTAAGAAGGAGGACATGAGGGTGGTGACAGATAATGGGAAAGACTTGAAAGGGAGTGTTTTGGTTTTTTTTCTTCTGCCATTCCCTTTTTCTTTCTCTCTCCTCTCCTTCCCTTTCAGTAAAACAGTGAACATTTCTGTGTAGCTATAGCGTACTCCATAATGTTAGAAAAGGGGAAAGAGCTGGTGATAAGATCTGGAAAGGTTGCCCAATTCAAAATGAATTGCTCATATATTTAATCTAATGAAAAATATCAGAACTCTAAAAAATGAACATTTTTTTAATCTTCATAGTTTCTGTACACCAGATATTTGAGAGCAGCCTAGATGGGCATCTCTGGCACAGGATCTATCATGAGGTCGCAGTCCTCTGAAAACTGGCCTGGAGCTAGTGACTCTAAGTCCCAGGAGGCTCATGCACATGGTCGGCAAGGGGCCATCTGTGAGAGCCAGCTCCCCTCCCCAAATGAGGTCTGCTCCACAGGCTAAGTGTCTGCACAACCTGGTGGCTGGCTACGCCCTCTCCCTTTGGCATGGGGGTGACAGGCATCTTTGAAGGAAGTCTCCGTGGCTCATGGAAGGCTATAGCAATTAGAACATGGGGTGGAGCAGTCAGAACTTTTTGAAAAATTGATTTAAATACCCTATAATAGTGACGCAATGATGAGTTTTGGAATTAGACAAATTCGTGTTAAAAGTTCAGTTCCATCACTTTTCTGCTTTATAAAATAGGTAAGTACTACTGCATATGGTTGTTGTAAAGTCTAAATGATAAAATGCATATAAGCACTCAGCATACAGTAGATGCTTCCTATTTGGCTGAGAAGAGAACTTTCTTTTCTCTTTTTGATCAGATGTAAAATGGGTAACACTAAAACCTTGGAGATTTTCCAAATTTACTGAGGTTTAGGAATAAGTAAATGCAATTTCTAAAGGCAAATTGTATTTCCTTATTGGCATAATAGGTAATTTAGATATAGGAGGTTTAACAACACTCAAAACAAATGTAGTTTTCAGGAACTGACTGTTGCTTTATAACAGTATTAAGCCTTTTATTGAGTATCTTCAATGGAAAGTACTTTTGAGTGGGCAGCATACTGAAAAATTTGCAAAAGAGTTACACCATAGAACTTGTGTTTGAAGTAACTAAGTCAGTTCAAACATCAGTTTCATAAATTAGATACTTATATAAGTGTAAATTGGAATGTTCATGAAAAGAAGATGCATAGTAACTATTGCTCATACCAGATTCACTGTGCACTCATATGTATTGAGCTATAAATAAAAACATTTTATAGTTAAAATACATTTATCATTTAATTTTCTTTATTAGAAAATAACTGACCTATAATATTTACTAACTAATAAAAAAAATAGCAGACCCTGTTTTGAATACTTAGGCACCTTCTCATTGGCTGGCACCATCTGTCCCAAATCCTGAACTGTGCTGTTTACAGACACACAGCTGAAGCTTGAAATGGCAACAAAACCAATTATTGACTCTGAGTTCAGTGAGCATACTTATAATCATTACTTTTTATTTCCATTTGCACGGAGTATTTTTTCCATCCCTTACTTTTCAATCTGTGTGTGTCTTTAAATATAAAATGACTCTTTTGTAGGCAGCATATGTATGGATGTTGTTATTTTATCCATTTAGCCACCCGCTGTCTTTTAATTGGAGCATTTAGTCCATTGATATGTAAGGTAATTATGGATAGGTATGTACTTATTGCCATTTTGTTAATTGTTTTGTGGTTCTTCTCTGTTTCTTCTTGTTTTCCTCATTTGTAGTTTTATGACTTTTTTTAGTGTTATGTTTGTGTTCTTTTCTCTTTCTTTTTTGTATATCTATTATAGGTTTTGACTTGTGGTTACCATGAGATTTATTTGTAACATCCTTATGTATGAGGTCTGTCCAGAAGGTATACAGCCATATACTAGGAAAAATAGAGACCTTTATTAAAGAAGATACAAGAAATATTGTACATAGGACAATATTGCCTCAGTCCCCTTCAAAGTAGGCACCTTAGGACCTCACACAGTTCTTCCAATTGCCATCTGCTGCCCCATCATATTTTCCTGAATGTCTTCAACAGTCTGAGATCTCTTCCCTTTCAAAGGTGATTTTAGTTTTGGGAAAAGCCAGAAGTCGCAGGGTGCCAAATCTGGGATGAAGGGGGGTGAGTCACCTGGGTGATTTGATGTTTTGCCAAAAAAACTCTGCACGAGATACATGAGCAGGCACGTTGTTGTGTAGAAGCTGCCAGTCACCAGTTACCCATAGCTGTGCCCTTCTGAATCATCTGAATAGTTTCCGAGGAGGAATGTTCAAGCTTAATGCAAAATGTGATGCAGATTCATTGCTCTACTTGCTCAGTCATTTTGAGAGCTCATTTGGAGGTTCTAGCAGGGGAGTGCTGCTACTTGTACACCTTCGACTGAAAACTGGTCCTCTCCTCTAGAGGGAAGGTTGTCCTCTTAGATCAGGTGCACAGCTTTGGGAGGGACGCACATGGATCAGTGAGTGAGGAAGGGGACACCCACATAGCCAGCCATATCAGCTGAATCAACCCTGGCAATCAATGGGGTGACAGATGTTGCAACCAGATTGCCCTCATATCCTAGCATCAGTCATTTTGAACGTGATGTCCACACAGTACATGTGCACACTCAATAGCATCTACTACTCCCACTGACTAGTACAGTGAAGTTGTCATTGTTCACACACGCACATTCCAGTTCACTCTCCTTGGCTGCCAGATTACATTGATGTCGTGCAAACCATTCTCGTTATATTAACAATGGCTGGACTTTTTCTGGACAGACCTTATATATAGCATTCTGTTTTAAGTTAATGGTCACTTAAGTTTAAAAGCATTCTAAGACTTCCCCCCTCCAATGTTTTATGTTTTTGACATCATATTTTATATCTTTTTGAGTATGCATGTATTTGTGTGTGTATTCATTAACTTATTGTAGATACAGATGATTATATATATATATATATTTTTTAACCTTCATACAAGTTTTATAAGTGGTTGATCCAATACCTTTACTGTATGTTTGCCTTTACTAATGACATTTTTTCATATATTTTCTTATTTCTAGCTTTGGCCTTTTTTGCTGTTTAAAGAAGTTCCTTTTATTATGTCTTGTGATGCTGGTTTAGTGGTGAATGAACTCTTTTTAGCTTTTGCTTGTCTGGGAAACTTGATCTCTCCTTTAATTCTGAGTGATAACCTTGCCTGTTAGAATATTCAGGATTATAGATTTTATCCTGTTGCATATATTGTACCACTCCATCCTCGTCTCTAGAGTTCCTATTGGGAAGCCTGATGTGGGTTTTGGACCTCTTGCTGTTCAGGAGGGACCTCAGTGTTTATGATATCCCTTCTGCTTGGCATGCCACACTAGGGGTGTGGGTCCTGAGTAGATCACCACGTCTTTGCCCCTCTTAGCCATCCTCATGTGACTTTTTCATTATGTCCTCAGTTGTAGAGAATCTCTTCTGTTAGTCTTCAGGTCATTTTCATGATATTTGCTCTATAGTCATGTACTGCATAACACTGTTTTGGTCAATGATGAACTGAATGTATGGTGGTGATCCCATAAGATTAAAATGGAGCTGAAAAATTTATATTGCTTAGTGATGTTGTAGCTATCATTACTCGCATATTTGTGGTGATGTCAGTGTAAACAAACCTACTGTGCTGTCAGTTGTATAAAAGTGCAGCACATACAATTATGTACAGTACATAATACTTGATAACAAACTATCTTACTGGTTTATGTACTTAATACACTGTACTTTTTATCATTACTTTAGGATATAATCTTTCTAGTTACAAAAAACATTTGCTGTAAAACAGTATGCCATGTTATGACAGCAGCAGTCTCGTACAGCCTCTCCTGGTTACCTTGTTTCTTAATTGCATCATTTTCCCTTATGCTTCAGTCAGTCCCATGTTGTTTCTTTCATTTAGCATTGCTCCTAAGCATACAAAATCCACTGCTAATGTTGTCAGTAAGCTGTATCTAGTGACTGATTGGGAAATGAAATTAAAAGTGATGAAGGGCTATGAAGGTAGAAGATCAGTGATGATTATTGATCGCCAGTCAGACATGTTCCATTCTACCATGGCTATGATGTGAAGTACAAGAACAAAGGGACAGAAGCTGTTAAAGTTTCTACTTCGTTGAAGTCAATGAGACTGTCAGAAATTCGAGAAGGTTGTGTTTTTTTTTTAGGTTCAGTTATTGATAGTTATGAGTTTGTTGAGAAACTTTTTTTTGTCTGATATAGGCCCTTCTCGGATTTTTAAGATATATTTTATTGATTATGCTATTACAGTTGCCCTGTTTTTTTTCTCCCTTTTATTCCCCTCTGCCCTGTACCCATACTCCCACCAGCATTCCCCTACCTTAGTTCATGTCCATGGGTTGTACATATAAGTTCTTTGGCTTGTCCATTTCCCATACTATTCTTAACTTCCCCCTGTCTCTTTTGTACCTATCATTTATGCTTCTTATTCCCCGTACCTTTTCCCCCATTCCCCCTCCCCTACCCCACTGATAACCCTCCATGTGATTCACAGAAACCCTCCATTTCTGTGAATCTCTTCCTCTTCTAGTTATTTGTTTAGTTCTTTTTTATTTTTTTTTTATTTTTGAAGACCAGACATAGAAGCATATATCTCTCTGCACCGTGACAGTCATGGACAAAGGGGGGTGGGGGGAATTGGGATGTCCAAAGATGATCCTGGACCCAACTACAATGTTAAATTTGCTGCTAGTTCTAGGTGGTTTAAATGATTCAAGGATCGTCATTCATTACATAATGTGAAAGTGAATGGTGAGTCTGTGTGTGAGTGCTGATGTGAAGGCAGTCAAAGAATTTTTGGAAACTCCAGACAGGCTGATTGCAGAGGAAAAAAATTACTTGCTAGAACAAATATTCAATATGGATGAAACTTCCCTATTCTGGAAACAGATGTTTGAAAGGACTTCATCCATAAGGAGGTTCGAATGGATGTTAAGTTTCAAGGTTTTAAGGACAGGATAACAATGTTGCTTGGGGGCAGTGTTGCGTGCTATAAATTGAAACCCTTTGTGATCACACACAGTTAGAGCCCCAGAGCCTTTAAGCATATCAACAATGCACCTATTACCAGGTGCATTGGATACCAGGATACTACAGGAGCAATAAGAAGTCATGGGTGACCCAGTGCTCTTCCAAATTGCTCTCCTGAACTGCTGTGCCAGCTACATGGGCAAATACTATTTGAACAATAATGTGCCTTTCAAGATTTTGCTTATTGTTGATAATGCTCTCAGACATCCTTCTGTTATTGGTGATCTTTATCTATATATCAAAGTGGTGTTTCTCCTCAGACACCACATCTTTTATTCTGCCAGTAGGTCAAGGAATTATAATAGTTTTTGAGGCCTACTACCTAAGGAAGATTTTTGTTCTGGCTATTGCTGCAACGTAGGAAGACACTGAGAAAATATGCAACTCTGGAAGGATGACAACATCCGTAACTGCATCATGAACATTGCTTGGGCCTGGGGTGATGTCACTAAGCACTGTATTTATAGCAACGGAAAGAAATAAGATTTGGCCATGGCTTCAAAGGATTTGCCAGGAGTGAGGAGGTGGCAAAAATTAACAGGCTATGGCTGAGATGGCAAACAACTTTAACTTGGTTGTGAATGAGAATGACATTGAACAACTCCTGGAGGTGATTCCTGTGGAATTGACTAATATGGACTCGTTGGATCTGGAATGGGAACTCATAGCTAGAGAAGAGGCAAGAGATGAGGAAACTGCAGCCCTGACTGTTGTGACTCAGTGGAGTGAGCACTGGCCTGTGAATCCAAAAGATGTCAGTTTGATTCCCAGTCAGGGCATATGCCTGGGTTGTGGGCCAGGTTCCCAGCTGGGGGTGAGCAGGAGGCAACTGATCTATGTTTCTCTTCCTCTCTTTCTTCTTCCCTTCCCCTCTCTCTAAAAATAAATAAAAACTTTAAAAAAGAAAAGGAAACTGTGAAATAAAAAGAACCCACAAGAAAATTCACAGTGCCAGGTTTAGCAGGAGCTTTTGGAGACCTCAGCGAGCTCCTTAAAAAGTTTGAAAAGTATGGACCCCCACACCAAAAGATTTTTATTAATAGAGAGGGACGTTTATAGTGCATTATCTGCTTAAAGCAAATCTTTGATGAAAAAAAAGAAACAAACGAAACCACCATGGACATACTTCTAAAAAGAGTGACACCTCCTCAAGCAGAGCCTCAGGCAGGTCCTTCAGGAAGTAATCCAAAAGAAGGCATTGTTATCATAGAAGATAGCTCCCTGCATGTTATCACCCCAAAGACCTTCCCTTGGGTCATGATGTGGAGATGGAAGACAGTGATATTGATTAGCCTGACTGTGTATAGGCCTAGGCTAATATGTGTGTATGTTCTTAGTTTTTAATTAAAAAATTGTTTAAAGTAAAAAAACAATTTAAATAAAAACAAGCTTATAAAATAAGCATAAAAAGAAAAATATTTTTTTGCCTGACTGGTATGGTTCAGTTGGTTGGGCATCATCCTGCAAGGCAAAAGGTCACTGGTTTGATTCCCGTTCAGGGCACATGCCTGGGTTGCAGGTTCAGTCCTTGGTCAGGGTGTGTGCAAGAGGGTGTGTGCAGAAAGCATCCCCGTTGCCCCTGATGTTCTTTCTGACATTGATGTTTTTTTTTCCCTCTCTTTCTCTCTCTCTTCCTCTCTCTCTAAAGTACATATTAAGAAAATATTTTTTAAAAAGAAAAGTACTTTTGTACAGTTGTAAAATGGTTTAAGCTAAGTGTTATTGCAAAAGAGTCAAAAATTTTAAAAAGTTAAAGTTTATAAACTGAAATGTTATACTAAGGTTAATTTATTATTGAAGAAAGAACTGCTTGTTAAATTTAGTGTAGCATAAGTATATAATGTTTATGAAGTCTACAGTAGTGTAGACCTTCACATCCACTTACCACTCACTCACTGACTCACCCAGAGCAACTTCCAGTCCTGCAAAACACTCCATTCATGGTAAGTGCTCTATACAAGTGTAACATTTTAATATAATTTTTATATTTAGGCAATTTATTATATAAATATTAAATATTTTATATAGTATTTTTACCATACCTGTTCTATGTTTAGATACACAAATATCATTGTGTTACAATTGCCTGTACTATTCAGTACAGTAACATTATGTGCAGGTTTGTAGCCTAGGAGCAACAGGCTATACTATATATCCTTGATGTGTAGTAGGCTATACCATTGAGGTTTGTGTAAGTGCACTCAGTGATAGCCCCACATTGATGAAATTGCCTAAAGATACATTTCTCAGAATGTACCCCCATTGTTAACTGATACATGATTGTATGTAATTTCTGTTTGAAATTGTGTCACATGCTAGAATTAATAACTCTTTTTTCTGTACTTTCTTCCTTGGACCTGGTTCTATTTTATTTTCCATACTCGGATAGAATTGTATTTATTGTTTTTCTCCTTCTACCCTCCATTCCCCACTAAGTTATGACCTGCTCAAGTGCAAGTACTACTTGTTTTTTCTTTTCTTTCATACCCCTTGAATGTTTGGCCCAGTGGGGTTGGCACTTTGTAGATCCTTAGCAAATGTAGGTTGAACCAAATTAAAAATAATCAGAAGATGAAATGATGCCCAGTGAAATGCTAAAATAATTAGGGTATTTTTCTTTTATGTTATTGAAATTAGATTCATGGTTATTGAATAATCAGGAAAAGGAAACTGACATTTATGAAACAATTATCATTTGTAACATATTTTCAAATACATTATCCCTTTTACTCAGTAGCTTAATATAGAATGCAGTTTTAAAAGCATTGGAAACTTTTTTATTAATCCTATTGCGTGGGCCTTGGGGTAAAAAATGATGATAATCTAGAATCTTTCTTGTTTTAGTCTACTGATTTTTAAATATCAGGTAATGATTTCCTACTGCACTAGGGAATTATTAACATTTTAAGCTGTGATGATGTATGCCTGTGTTAAATATATTAAGGTGAAATTGATCCCTTCTCAAGGGACCTTAGTGGTTCTTCACAAGCCTTTATTTCTATAAGAAAAGACTTTTTTTCCTGAGTTACCTACTTTGGTTCTCCATTCAACTACTGAAACAAAATAATTAAAGTATTATATAAGTGATAACGCTCTGACAAAGGTAGTAATGCTGTTACTACCTTCAGTATCGGCTGAAAAAAATAGGGAAGAAAGAGTATGAAGGAAGATCCAATCACAATATAATAGGATTCACTACAGAATTCTTATAAACTGAGTATTTAGGGCTTGTTTACATTTCATTGAGGACTTGTCGTAGAGACTGAGGGGCTGAGAACTTAATGAGAGCCACTATGAAATAAGGGAAGTCAAAATTGAAATAAACTTTCTCTGATACATTATAGTAACTTGAAGACATTAATTTATCTGACAGTCAGCCATAAAAAATAATTCCTGTTGGAGCTTATTTTTATATTACATGAAGCTTGCTAATCAAATAGTGTGAAGATTCTTTAGTACTTAAGAAATGCCAATTTTAATCAGAAGTCTTAGATACAGCAGTTTATTTATAAACTATTGTTATATTAATTAAAAATAATGCTTAAATAGTCATTCAAGTAACTTCCTCCAAGGGCTTTTTAAGCAAAATAAGTTTAGCCAGAAAATAGTTTTCATTCATATCTTTTGCCTTGGATTAATTATACAAGTCTAAACTAACACTTGTCTCAGGTGCTGAAGCAGAAGCTTAACTGGAAGGCTCTATTTAGCACAGCATTTAGACAGAGGGAGGGAGAGTAGAAAGAGCACTGCACAGATAATCTGTGGACAGGAATTCTAGTCCTAACTGTTCCCCCTAACAAGCTGACTGAACTTGTTCAAATTGCTTTATTCCCTGGACCTCAGTTTTCATATCTGTAAATTAAGATGTTTAGCGTCTATCAGGGTTCATTCATTTGGGGCTGAAGAGAGGGGAGGCAAAGGGGCTCCTTGGAGAAACTGCTCTTCCCTGCTCAGAAAGAATACTTTTGTGCACGCACACACATCCACTACCTATGCATGTAAATACCCACAAAATTTAGTACATAATTTCAGAAGGTTACGGTAAAGATTAAATGAAAGAACAAATATAAAGAACATTTAGTAGGATTTGAAAAATGTTATCCCCCCTTTACTTTGCCAGAGCGAGAAGGGTCTTTAGCTTCTGAGTTTTGATCAAAAGTCACAGAAAAACGTTTTTCCAGTTTCATTTGGGAAGAAAGGATTTTAAAGTATATAACTATCAAGTTGCATGAGATATTCCCCTTTTTATAAGAAGCCATTTCTTTCAACAGTTACTAGGGTTTGTTTTTTAGAGGGGGTGCCAATCTGTCATCAAAGTGTTGACAAGTGAAATCTGACAAGGTTGAGGTGGTATAGCTGCAGGCTACTTCAAAAATTTTCACTGTCTTTCCTATTTGAAGAGAAAGGATCTCTATCTTTTTTATACTTACTCACTTCCAACAGCCTTTGATTTATATGATTCTTAAAACAGTAACTCTAAATTGACAAATTATTTTGGCAGTTAACATTGGTTTAGATAAGAGCATTTCAGTGTTCTCTTGTCTGTAACTCAGCTTTTTAGGAATGATTCTTGAAATTCAGTTTATTTTTTTTCTTCACAATCACATTACTTTTTATCTATTCAAGTATAGCATGCAACTATATTTATGGAATTATAATCTAGAATTATCATGATCACACAGCCAGCTTTTCTATATTCCTTGTTTTTTTATTGTTGTGATTTAGATACATCCTAAAAACAAGAATTAAGTTTATATATTTTAAGATCAGAGAGGTAGGTACATATGTTCAAGGTGGTGGTAAGCAAAGATTATTTTATTGTTGTTAATATTATTAGCTTATTCAGGCATACCTTTTTTCTCCTTTCCAAAATGCCTGATATAACCCATTGCAATTATTTTGCAAGGTCATGGAAAAAGGCACATCAACTACATACAAGTCTCTTTGGAATAATGGAAAGTTTGTGCAGCACAACATTTAAAATGAGCATCAGCAAACAAGATGTTTGTATTAATAGGAACCTAGAAAATGGCTATGCAAAGGTCAACACTGATCTTTAAATATTAGTGAAATTTAATTTGTTGCATGTAATGAGTAGAAAGAGGAAGAGATAGCAGGCCACAGTGAAGAAGCCATTGATAAATTGTCTAAATGTCACAACTGCTTACAGTACAGAAAATGTTAAATTGACAAGATCTATTTAACTAAGTGAATTAAACGGTTTGTACAATGCCCTAGAGAAATATTTTCCAAATTCAAGTACAACAGCAGATTTATAAATACTTTGCCATAATTTATCTTGAGGAAGTGAAAGGACTACTATTTTGTCTAGGCATAGAATTTCTTCTAATCTCTTTTAATAATAATGATGGACAGGTTTTCTTGGAAAATGGGAATCTGTTGCCTTTTGCTTCATCTAGAAATAACATCACCTGATCAATATTTAGCAGCTGTGAAGAACCATCCTCTGGCTATGGCACTTTTGCACAACACTCACTGAATTGAGTTCAAAGAGCTTTCTCTTACGTTATACCCAATATTTTAAAAAATGTGAATTCTACATTCCTTTGTTTTCTTCATTTATAAAGTTGATGAAAAAACTTGTAAAGGAAAATGTCCAATGTATATAACAAAAGATTAAGAAATGGATAAAGAACTCAATAAAAAGATGGGCAAAAGCTAAGAAAAGGTAATTTATAGGAACAAATTGTTAAAAAGTGTATAAAAAGATGTTTGACTTCTTTAATGAATGGAAAATGGAATAATATTAACAGAATCTATATTTTACCTACCAGATTGGCAAAAGTTAAAACTTTGATAATACTCTGCCTTACTGAGGTCATAGGGAAATGGACAGTTATGTTATATTGATGGATCTGTAAATTGGTACAATTTTGGAGGCCAATTTGGCAGTACCTATCAAAACATAAAGTGTATGCATATGTTTTCATAGTAGTAGTATTTGTAAGGCAAAAAGTAGAAACAGAATGTTTTCCGTTAAGGGAACAGTGAATTAAATTGTGACCATGATCACTATCCAGGGACACATCTTGCAGTTATTAAAAAACAATGAGGTAAATCTATATATGCTAACAGGAAGATATCATGCTGTGGTGTTCAATGCAAAGAAGCAAATTCTATGTATAGTAACATCCTGTTTTTACAAAAATGAAAAAGTCAGCGTGGGTGTGGACATATTCTAGATTCATCAGGAAAGTCTGGAAGGCCACATACCTTGCTGCGCAGTGGCTCCCTTCAGAGTGGGGAGGGTGGCGGGAGGGGAATGTGTTATTTTAATATTGAATACTTCCATATTTTTGCTTTTTTTTAACAAAAAGTGTGCATTGCTATCATAATTTTAAACCCAAGAAGAAACAAAAGACCAGACAGAGTGTCTGATAGATTTAAGTTTCTCTCTTCATTTTTAATGCACTTTTAGGTTTTATCATTTCTTTTATTTTTTTAAATTTTATTTATTTATTTTTAGAGAGAGCAGAAGGGAAGGAGAAAGAGAGGGAGAAAGATGTCAGTGTGTGAGACACATCTGACAGTTGCCTCTCTAACAGTTGCCTCATGCACACTGGGGACCTGGCCTGCAACCCAGGCATGTGCCCTGACCTGCCCTGAACAGAAATTGAACCAGCAACCTTTTGCTTTGTGGGACGATGCCCAACCCACTGAGCCACACTGGTGAGGGCCCTATAGCTTCTTTTAAAAATAAGGACATGATAGTGCTTTTAACATACTGCTTTGTGCTTTTGTATTTTGCTTCTACCATTTAATTGCTGAGTATTATTTGTTAAATCTAAAATTTTATAAGTTAAAGTGTTACCTTTTAGCATTTATTGAATATTTGCAATGGGTGAAAATTATCAAATAAATATGTCCTATTAACACTTAACATTTAGGTTGAAAGGTATCTAGACTTCTGAACTGATCTAGAAGTTTATATGCTATGATGTAATATAGAAAAAATCCATATACAGTTGTTTGTATGGAAAATAATATAATAATTAATAAATCATACAGTAATAAACTGTTTTGTGTACTCACGAGTGTACATCTACTTTTGCCAAAAATAATATTTGAAGATAAATGTCACTAAGGAAGCTAGGACACTTATTTGATAACTGTTGTTTGAATAAAAATTAAAGGATAAAGTTTTCAGCATTAGAGACAATTAGTTGTGTAATACCCACTAATGATGTTCAGCACTTTTCTTCTTCAAAGCATTATACATTAATTAATACTTAGAACAGTCTTACAAATGTAGGTCAATATTATTATCCCTTTTGCAGGTGGGGAAATCGAGGCAGAGAGGTTAAATGATTTGGAGTAAATTTGTCACAGCAGGATTAGAATTGAAACATTTTTGGCTCAGAGCCCAACATTCAGAGCAGTAGAACCACACCTTCTTTAGAAGACTTAATCTCTGTGTCCTCGATAAAGCATTGCCTCTCATTAAACCATATTGAGGTCATCTCTACATCAAAATTCATTAACAGTGAATTTGATCCCTCTATGACCACTTGAAAATACACACATGCCATTTTCTCTTCCATGGCTTTCCTGACACTATATTGTCTTAATTTGTCTTCTTCATTTTTTCCTTGTTGGAAAATTACACAAATATCTACCCTTGACTTAATTGTTCTTCTGGGATCTTATTCAGTGGTTTTAACTTTCCTTTCTACATAGAAAGTCCCACAATAGTTTTTATATGATCCAGGCCCCTTTCCTGTATTTCTGTCTGTCAGCTAGACATTTCTATCCCCATCTACTGCTATACCGTAAGCTCCTGTTGTTTCTAAAATTCAACTTAATGACAATGGCAAAACTTGGTTCTCTTCCAGGCTAACCTGTTTTATATATGTTTTAATTCATATGTTGCCCTCAAAACTAGGATATACCATGTGGAAACAGATAAGGGTAAGAGGTTCCTGGAAACCAGGCGTGGCCAAGAAAAATGGTCTCCCATTTTTTCTAAAATTCAACTTATTGACGTTAGCAAACTTGTTCCACTTCTAGATTAACCTATTTCTGTGTGTGTTTTAATTGAAGTGCTGCCCTTGAAACTAGGATACACCAGGTGTGAACAGATATAGGTAAGAGGTTCCTGGAAACCAGGTGTGGCCAAGAAAAATGGTGCTTTTACAGAAGAAGCTGAAGCATAGTCTAAGGAAGAGGAAAAGCAAGACTTACAACTGAGGGGCAAAGCTAAAGTCTAACAAGAGACTTAGTAGTCAGGTCAGATGCTAGGAAAATTGAGGTGTGTGATTTGAATAAATGAGGCAATCACTGTTAACAGAATGCACTAGAACCCTTTTACCTGGCACATGGTGATGGAGATGTGCCTACTCAGTGGAGCCATGTTCAAAGCAAGGGTCACTCTCTGTGCTGTAATCAGGTCCCCGTCCCTTGGTGGTTATTCTACATTCTTCCTTCTCCTTCACTTCCACAATTCGTCAGTCTTCATATGCTGTTGATTCTTTTTTCACAAGATCACTCGAATCTGTTTCTTTATTTACATTCCATCTGCCACCATCCCAATTCAGGTCTTTGTTATGGTATATTGGTATTGTCTGTTACTTTATTCCTTTTCTAACAGGTCACTTGTATCAAATATTCCTACTCCACTCTAATATTCCCACCTACACAGTTAACCTTCCAACAAAAATTCTGATCTGTTGATTACCTTTCCTAAAATACCTTACCAGATCAGAAACTCTTGATTACTCTTCAGTTAGCTACCTAACAGATATAAAGTCTTAATTCCTAAGTTTGGCATGCAAAGACTTCCCTAGTGTGGCCCCAATTTATCTCTTCTATTTGTGCACGAAACAAACTGCTTATTTTTTCCTAAATAATCCTTGTATCTTTTTGTCTCATTTATGCTTTTGTATATTGTTCCCTCATTTTTATCTCTCCCCTTTCAAAATCTAACAATTTTCAAATGCTTTCTACTTTCTAAGACACAATTTCTTTATTTTCAAACTAGAACATGTACTGAACACCATAGCCCTTTGTTTGTGTTGCTAAATTAGCACAAATTCCATATGGTTGTTTTTGTGTCTATTTTATCGCTACAATAGATTATAGGTACTTGATAGTAAAGACTCTGCTTTGTAAATCTTTGTATCTATGACTTGTAGTAAAATGTCATATACCTGAAGAGCTCAAAGTATTTATGATATTTAATTGATATTTACATATCATAGGACTCTCTCAGATCCAAACGACCCAGTGTTCCTTATACTCTAGTCTTTTGTTACAATAGGTTCAATCCAAGCTTGAGGTTTCTTTATTTTGAGACTCTTCTGTCCTTTACATAACTTCATAATTACTTAATAGTTTTGTTTAAGGTTGAATATCTCATTTTTTGTTCTGATAACATGACATTGATTAAATATGTTCATGCATATGCTTTACTGGTATTAATGTAATTCTGTGATGATGCAATTAGGTAAGAGATTATGGGGGAAATATACTATGTTTTATGAATTGAAAATAACTAATAATTGTTAGCATAGGTAGCTACTTAGTTATAAATAAAGGAAGTGAGCAAAGGGAATCAGACATTAAGCCTGATAAACTAGGGAGCCACAGCAGTCATAGGCTCCCAAAGGGACTGACAACATCCTCTGCCCTTGGGACCTAATCTCTGAAGAAGGTAGGAAGTACTGGTTACCAGTAATTAGCCAGGATTACCAAGGGAGGAATAAAAACAGTAGGGGAAATTCCCCTGCTGGGCACCTGTGCTGCAGAAGCCAAGATGGTGCAGGAGGAGGTCCTTCTACTTTGAGGCATGTGCAGGTGGGAGCCATGATGACAACTGTGACCAGTGGGGAGGTGTCTAATCTGGGAAAAGGCCATATTGGTTAGGGGGAGGGCCTAGCACAAGCCCTAAAAGGATTGGAAAATAGATTGATTAGTTTGAAAGAGCACTTGGTCTTTCTCAAGATCAAGGTAATCTAATCAAAGCTTTACAAAGGCTTGTCTCTATAGCATACATTTGTCTGTGGGTGCTTTCTCTCCCTGGAGCAGCCATGCAGGCCCAGCAGCTGTGTGGGTCCAAGTACAGCCACATAGTGCCAGTTGGAGCACAGCCAGGAACAGAGACTGAGTATCAAATGGACACAGAGACTAAACTGGACTAAACTTTGGCATGGATTGAACCAGCGGCACAGAATTTCTGGACACTGGCCCTTCCTCTGCGCTTGGTGAAGACAAGGCTGGACTTCTTCCATAAAGGGACAGAGCTGAGCTACCCAGCTGTTGTTGAGACAGACTCCAGGCACCCAGGGACCATCCTTTATGTTTGCTCCAGCTTCATTAAATCTTACCACTACACCTCATCCTCCCATGTGAGGTCCCTGAAATGCTTTTCTGGTGACACCACAGGAGCCTATTTCCACAGACAACATGAGTGACTAAAACACCTAATATGACTAACCTGGGGTTTAACTTAAATTCATGCTCTTCGGTTATCTTTATTTTTGTTCATTTTGGATTGATGAATAAATGTCTTCAGGACATCTCTTGATAATAAATAGCAAGTGTATGTTCTAAGTTCATGCCCAAGATATTTCCTTAGGCTATTTGAGGTATTGTGCTAATGTACCTTCATCTTAAATGTCTTGTTGGTCCCATGGTGTCATTTATCTTTGTTAAACTACACCAGTGTCTTCTCTTTGTTAATTCTTTCTTTCCCATCATGTTTTACATTAAGATCTAATTTCTTCTCAGGTTTCCTGTTCTTCCCAAAGCAGTCAAAATAGCTGACTTTAGAAATCAGGAAAGGCAAGTATTTTGCAGAATTATTAGTGGCAAGGTAATTTTTATGTCTAAAACACAGTTTTAATTTTTAAAAAGATTATGAAAGGTATAAGAAGTCACAGCATCATAATGGAACTATTTCTATTTTGCATGCTACTTGTTTAAAATTTAGTTTATATGGTAACAATTATTCTTAAGGCAAATAAATATTAATTTATTTTAATGAGCTCTCTATAATCCTCTTATCTCTGTGTCCTGAAAATTCGGGCTATCATCGATTCTATGCCCGCCCCCTACACACACAATTTTTAAAAAATCTAGATTTAGGTCAAGCTCAATTTAAATTACGCTTCTTATTCTCACCTGGACACTGAAGTTTGGATTTAGAATGGACTTTGGAGACATCTGAGACTGTCACCAACTACATTATAAAATGAATATATTAGAAAGTTGTAAAGTTAAAAAAAGTATTTTAAAATAAATAAAAAATTATGGTTAATTTTTGTTTAGGTTCTTCCATCTGCTATTCTTTTCATTTGGATAATTCTTTTTCCTATTCAATATTCAATATTAAGACAATTTGCTGTATTTTTAATTAATTCATTCTTTCATTCATTTTCCCCCTATATAACTACTTTGTTTTACTTCTAAGTCCAAGCATTGAGTTTTAGCTCCAGAGAAATACACAAGGGCACTGAGTGGGGCAGCATTTTTCAGCTTTACACACCCTTTTCCCAATATGTAGAATCCAGCATTTTTCTTCAATTCTTTTTTCCCCATTTCAAAACAACTATTTATGCACTAATATAATATTTGAATAATACGAGTTCAGTCTTGACTACTTCCTCCAGGCAGATTTTTCAAACAAGGAAATTCTTTTCAACTGTTGGCATTCTTGAGTAAAATGCAAGATGTTTAGAGGTCTGCATTCTTCAGAAAGAAACGGCGCACTGTGGAGACAGCAACGTATCTTGAGGACTAAAAAGGAAGTTGAATGGCTCTCTCTATGGAGCACACCTTCACCTTTCCCCACCTCCCCCTTACTCCAGGCATGTTCACCCTGCATCTCTCTTTCCCCTAAGCGCTAAGGGCCCTTCTTTTTGCCTCTGTAACTTGTTTCCTGAGCCCATTTCTTCAGTAGATCCTTTCTTTCTTACCTCTATGACTTTCTAAATAAACTTTTATAGTTTGAGTCTTGGCTCTGAATTCTTTCTTAACCAGAATTTAAATACTGAAGTTGTTAAACCAATGTCTGGTCTAACTCCAGGGGTCTAACACCTGATGCTATTTTCACTATCAAAAGTAGGAATGACCAAAAAAAAAAAAAAAAAACCACCATGGAATCACAGTAGTGACCACCATATTGAGACCTAGGAATTTTAGTTGATACCAAATGCAATTGTAAAAAAAACAAGTTTAGAAAGGAGAGTGATCCACAAAGTGACTTACCAGAGTAAAAAATAAATGAAGGCAAATGTTATAATTGGTTTTTAATTCACTCTAATGATTAAATTGCCATAATTTGTATAGACTACAGAAAAATGATTGAATGTCAACTTTGGCATTGCCCTGAATCCTTCGTCACTGGCCAAATATTCTCCCCAAATTGAAGGAAGCTGCACAGTCCATACTGTACACACACCCTTCAGTTAACATCTGGTTTTCAAATATTTGGCTCAAACTTTTCCCAGAGATACTACATTTACAAAATCAGGAAACATTTTAGGAGTAAACAAAAGGCACTGGTACCATTATTATAAAAACAGAAAGAAAAATATGTAAATAGTACATTTTAATCAAATAAAGTAAATATTCTACAAGCATAATTTGAAAAATATCAAGAGTTATTTAAACTTATTATAAACCAAAGATTTAAATGTTTCAATATACTTATTTGATTTATAAAGTCTTTTATATTCAATTATTTGTGGTAATTATTAGTAAGTTTACATCATTGAGCAAAGTCACCAGCTTAGACATTAAAAGCTACCACTATAAAAACACCACTATAAGGTCAGTGTCAAATTGTCCTTACTGGAATAGTTCAAGGACTGCTTCTATGTGATATTAGAATTTTTTTTGGAAACTATTTTTTAGATACCCAAATCTCTCTTAAAGCACAGAGGCTTCAAGAGCAGTGATATGAAGGTAGCTTGAAATACAGGTAAAGTCCTTCAAACAAAGAAAATAGATGGTGTACACCAGCTTATGTCGATCATTAACTTTAAAAGTACGTAATACAATTTTAAAGCAGACGTTAATTTCAAGGGCCTTCAGTTCTTCCTTCCTCTAGCTCTTGGAATTCTTCTTTAGCTTCCCCATCCTTCACCTCCTGTTGGGAAACCAGGAATTTGTCTTTGTTGCTGTCTTTTACCCTTTTCATTTTACTATTCTGAAACCAAATGTTGACCTGCCTCTCAATGAGGGCTAGAGTGTGGGAAACCTTGATTCTTCTATTTCTGGTCAATAAAAGTTAAAGGTCTTGCATTTGGGAAGGACAGTAGGCTATGGTCTCATCCAGGGGAATATTTGCAAAAGAGTGGAGCTCTGATTTAAGTGGCCTGGGTCTTCACCAGTGTTACCACTAGATGATTTACAGTCATGATATTGTACTAGCTTAGCCTCTTGCTGGGTCATAAAAATTGGCTGTCTCTGTAAGTTATCATATATTCCTAAAACTTTGCAATCTCCTCAGGACAGTTAATCCTGCCATGGGGGAGGGGGAGAGGGAAGGGGCTGGGCTGGCAACTGAGGAGGTGGAGGGGGTAGGACTTGGTCCCCAGTTAGAATGAAACTAGTCCTGGCCAGGATCAATCCACCACAGCAACCTGGCCACGTGGGCAGAGGTGATGGGTATGGGGGCATAGGAGCCTGCTGGGTGGGTGCAACTGTGTGAAGGGAGCCTGTGTGCTGCAGGGGGGATCATGTGAGGGGCAGGGAAGGAGGGCATGCTCTATACATGCTTTGGGGGAGGGGCTGTGCAGGAAGTCAGAAGGGCTGTTGTCATAGAGTTGCAAGGCAGCATTGAAACGAGAAAAAAAATAAGGATATTGATTTTGTCTCCTCCCACCATGTCCATCTAGTTATTACTTTAGATTTTTACAAATTTGTTTTATTTACTCTATCAATTCTCTTTAATTTTATATGGCCTTACTAGCAGATATTTGAAGTTCATGGGAAGAGAAGGATGAATAACCCACATTTGATTATCTTTTACCCCTGATTATGCATAACCCCTTCAAAGCCTTCTCCTTAATTATACATATTTTGTGGAGTCCACAGGAGTTGTCACATGTTCATAAACAAGCCCAATCATTAATGGACATTGCCATTTTCTTCTGACTTGCTATATTTAATACTTGTTAGGTGTGCTTTTAAAAAAAAAAATAATCTTTATTGTGTTCTTTTTCCATTTAATCCCCTTAAACTCCCTTCCTCCAGCAATCACCCCACTGTTATCCATGACTATGAGTCCTTTTTCCTTTCTGCTCAATCCCTCTACCCTCTAACCTACCCATGGCCCCCAGCTGTCATCCTGCTCTGCATCTGTGAATCCATCCCCATGTCCTTGTGCAGTTTGTTCATTAAATTCCACATATGAGTGAAATCATATGGTCTTTTCTCTGACTGGCATATTTTATTTAGCATAATGTTCTCCAGATCTATCCAAACTGTCACAAAGTGTAAAATTTTCTTTTCTTTTTCTTTTTCATTTTTCTTTACAGCTGAGTAGTATTCCATGTGTAAATGTCCCATAGTTATTTTATCCACTCATCTACTGATGGACAATTGGGCTGCTTCCATGTCTTGGTGATTGTAAATAATGCTGCAATGACAGTAGGGATGCTTATGTTCTTTTGAATTTCGATACTGTTTTCCACAGTGGCTGCACCAATCTGCATTCCCACCAACAGTGCAAAAGGGTTCCCCTTTCTCCACATCCTCGCCAGCACTTGTTGTTTGTTGGTTTATTAATGATAGCCATTCTGATAGGTGTGAGATGATACCTCATTGTGGTTTTAATTTGCATTTCTCTGATGATTAGTGACATTGAGTATCTTTTCCTATGTCTATTGCCCATCTGTATGTCCTTTCTGGAGAGATATCTATTCAGGTCCTTTGGCAATTTTTAACTGGGTTGTTTGCTTTTTCCGGTGTTGAGTTTTCTAAGTTCTTTATAAAATTTGGATATTAACCCCTTTCTCCCATTCTGTGGGTTGCCTTTTTATTTTGTTGATGGTTTCCTTTGCTGTGCAAGAACTTTTTAGTTTGATGTAGGCCTATTTGTTTATTTTTCCTTCCATTTCCCTTGCCTGGGAAGATACATCTGATAAAGTATTGCTACGAGCAATGTCCAGATAGTGCTGCCTATGTTTTCTTGTAGGATTTTTATAGTTTCAGGTCTAACATTTAAGTATTTGATTCATTTTAAATTTATTCTTGTGTGTGATGTCAGAAGGTGGTCTGGTTTCATTTTTCTGCATGTATCAATTTTCCTAACACCATTTAGTGAGTAGATTATCTTTAGCCTATTGTATGTGCTTGCTTCCTCTGTTGAATATTAATTGACTATAAAGGTACAGATTTATTTCTGGGCTTTCTATTCTGTTTCATTGACCTATGTGTCTGTTTTTATGCCAGTAGCATGCTGGTTTTTTAAATTATTTTTTAAATATATTTTATTGATTATGCCATTACAGTTGTCCCATTTCCTCCCTTCATTCCCCTGCACCCTGCACCCCCCTTCCCATCCACACTCCCCTCCTTTAGTTCATGTCCATGTGTCATAAGTTCTTTAGCTTCTACATTTCCCACACTACTCTTGCCCTCTCCCTGTCTATTTTCTCCCCACCTTCTATACTACTTATTCTCTGTACCTTTTCCCTCTGCCTCCTCCTAGCACTCCCCTGTTGCTAATCTTCCATGTGATCTCCATTTCTGTGGTTCTGTTCCTGTTCTAGTTGTTTGCTTAGTTTGTTTTTGTTTTTGTTTTAGGTGTAGTTGTTAATAATTGTGAGTTTGCTGGCATTTTACTATACATGTTTCCTGGACCTCCTGGAAGTCTGTTTCCTTTGCCAGATTGGGGAAGTTCTCCTTTACTATTTGTTCAAATAGGTTTTCCACTTGTTGCTCTTCCTCTTCCCCTTCTGGTACTCCTATAATTCAGATGTTGGAACGTTTAAAGATGTCCTGGAGGTTCCTAGGCTTCTCCTCATTTTTTTGAATTCTTGTTTCTTCATTCTTTTCTGCTTGGTTGTTTGTTTCTTCCTTCTGGTCCACTCCATTGATTTGAGTGCCAGTTTTCTTCCCATCACTACTGGTTCCCTGTGCATTTTCCATCGTTTCACTTATGAGCGCCTTCATTTTTTCATCTAATTTGCGACCAAAATCAACCAATTCTGTGAGCATCCTGATTAACAGTGCTTTGAACTGTGCATCTGATAGGTCGGCTATCTCTTGCTTGCTTAAAAGTATTGGCTCTGGGACTGTGAGCTTTTCTTCTGTTTGAGTCATTTTTGGTCAGGTGGTGCCTATTGCCTATGAGGGGCGGAGCCGTAGGTGTTCACCAGGGCAGGGCAGCCTAGTGGCCAAGTTGTGACGCTGCCTGTGGGGGCGGGGTCAGAGAGGGAACAATGGCGCCTGTTCCTCGCTCTCTCTCGAGTTTATGTCCCCTCTGCTGCCTCCCACAAGCAAACTGGGCCCCCCTGGCGCTGGTTCCCAGGTGGGAGGGCCTATGCACACTCCGGGACCTTGCGGGTCTCCCCAGCGACCTCTCCTGTGAGGCTGGGAGCCTCTCCCGGCACCTTTTCAATCGGAGTTTTTAGGCTTTATTTTCCGTTGCTGGGGCCCTGCGCTGTGCGGTCTGTTTCACTGTCCACTCTTGCCTAGTTTATCTGCACGCGAATGTGTGTCCACGGTTGGCCAACTGCCCTGCGTGCCTTGCGTGCTCTGCTCGTCTCCTCCCATCTCCTCCCCGTGTCTGGGGTCTGCAAGCTCCACGCCACCTACACCGCCCGGCGCTCCGGAGCCTGGCAGCCACCGCATTTTCCTGCTGCTTTCCCTCTCCGTCACCTGCTGACCCTGCCCCTCTTACTGGTCTGGTTGATGGTTGTTGACTTCCGTAGTTCAATTTTCTGTGTTCTGGTTGAGTTATTGTTTATAAATATTTGTTGTCCTTAATCTTGGTTGTGAGAGGAGGTACAGTGTTTCCACCTACGCCTCCATCTTGGCCGGAAGTTCCTCCTTCTTTTTAAAGCAAGCCTTTTAACATTTGTTGTGATACTCATTTGGCATTAACAAACCCCTTTAGCTTTTTCTTGTCTGGAAAGCTCCTTATCTCTCCTTTAATTTTAAAACATAACCATGCTGGGTAAAGTAGCCTTGGCTGTTGTCCCTTGCTTTTCACCACTTTGAATATTTCATGCCACTCTCTTCTGGCCTGAAATGTTTCTGTTGAAAAATCAGATGTCAGTCTAATTGGTCCTCCCTTGTATATAACTGCTTGCCTTTCTCTTGTGGCTTTTAGGATTCTCCCCTTGTCTTTAAGCCTTGTCATTTTAATTGTGATGTGTCTTGGTGTAGGCCTTTTTGGATCCAACTTATTTGGCAAGACTATGAGCTTCCTGGACTTGTCTGTCTTTTTCCTGTGCAAGGTTAGTAAAGTTTTTGCTCATTATTTCTTCAAATAGGTTCATGATCCCTTGCTCACTGTCTCCTCCTTCTAGTATTTCCGTGATGTGGATGTTGTTATGATTCATGTTGTCCAAAATGTTTCTTAAGCTTTCCTGATTTCTTTTTTAATCCTTTTTTGGTGTGTTTGTGTGCTCTGCTTGGGTGTTTTTTCTACCTTGTCTTCCAAATCACCGATTCAGTGCTCTGCTTCATCTGTCCTTCTGTTTATTCCTTCTAGGGTATTGTTTATTTCACACATTGCATTCTTTATTTCTGACTGGTCCTTTTTTATGGTTTCTATGTCTTCTTTCATTCTATTGAGTGTCCTTATAATCATTACTCTAAACTATCTGATTAATTGTTTTCCTCCATTTCATTTGGCTCTTCTGGAGAACTCTCTTGTTCTTTCATTTGGGGTCACTTTGTCTTCCCATTTTGGCTGCTGCTTTGTGTTTGTTTCTAAGTATTAGGTAGATCTGTGAAGACTCTGGTGTAGGCCTTTATCAGACACTGCTTGTATTGGCCCTGGTAAACCTGTTTGGAGCTATTAGCAATCCACAGTATGTGGCTCCCTCTGCTGGGCCTGTTTGTGTGCAGAAAGAGCCAGGCTGCATACTACATGTGGCTTTTATCAACACCAGGCCCTGGGAAAGGTCAGCTGAAGTCTCATAGAGCTGTCAGAGTTCTGCCTTAGTCGTTAAACTAATCTGTGATATGGCCTCAAGCTGTAATCACAGGGCGGGGCAGAGTAATTCTTGAGGGCAGGGCTGTGGCTTCTCCTCAGGCTGATGCCGTTCAGGGAGGAGTGCTGGGCAGTATTGGGAATGATTCAGCACAGGATCCTGGTGGTTGTTCCTTCAGTTCTCTCTCCAGAGCCACCAACCCCAGACTCCTCAGGTGTCTCTAGTCTACTCTGCCCTCTCTTTGTTCTTGCCCAGGGTAAGTGGTTGCAAACAAACTTTTGTGTTGGAGTCTTGCTTTATCAACTGGTTATTGTTGCCATTTTTCAGGGGTATGGATTACTCCTTGGTTACCATGTCTGTTTTTGCTGACTGTGGATCCCGTTTTGTCTGGATAACACTCCCCTAGTGAGTCCACTAATCTGAAGTCCACTAACAAAATGTTCCCTCTGGGGCCATAAAGGGGTTCTTGGTAGGGTAGAATGTCTTTCTCCCTGATTTGTCCTTTACTTTTTAGTGAGGAATAATACAGTGTTGCTTGTACATCAGACATTTTGAGAACTAGCCTGCACATTTTTCTCAGTCTTCCCACCTACCTTGGAACCAGACATGAATTTTTAGGTGCTAAGCTGGAAGACCAGCCCAGATTATAGACTCTACACTGTACTCTTCTCAGAATCTCCCCTTATGTCCAGATACAAAGGGTCAAGGGCTTTGCGCTTGACATTTGAAGCTCTCCATAGACCTCATTTTGTTTATTTTCCCCCAAACTGTGTGATTTCTGAGTGGTTTAGGACTTTAAAACTTAGTAAAGATACAAATAGTAGACCTATTGGTATTCGAGTTAAAAGCATTCCTGCCTCTTAGAAATAGCCAATGTGGTTTACAAAGAGAATTATACTCCACTTTTCATTTCTGTTATCAGGGGAAAGTTTTGACCAACTCTTCATTATTGAATTAAACTGAAAAGTAGAATTTCAAGTGCAGTCTTCTTTTGATAAGTAAGTAAAGGTATGGACCTTTTGGTTTCTCTTATAAAATTTTATCTGTATTTAATTTGCATGATAAAATCTTTTTATGTAGCTACTAACAGCTAAATGTCAACTTTTTTTTTTTTGCAAAAATTGCCATAAATTCTAATTATGGCATAAATTTAATGCCATAAATACCAGAATTCTAATTCTGGTATTTGAATAAGCATTACATTGAGTAATATGAGTTTTTATTTTTTAGTATAGTCTAGAAGTTGTGACTTTTGATGCTCAATATCAGGGGAAGTATGCACCTGTTTTATCACTTCCTTTCTTCCCTATCCATTGAAATATTAACTCATTTGCATTTCCCAATTCAAATACTTCCTCTTATGTAGCAGCTTCTCCACCTACAGATGTTTTTCCTTCATGAAACTCTTATTGTACTTAGTAATATTTTATGATGATTTTTAAAATTTATTTTAATTGTCGTTCAAGTACAGTTTTCTGTCTTTTACTCCCATCCCAGTCCATCCCCCAGTGCTCCCCACCTCCCTCCCATTTCCACCCGCCTTAGATTTTGCCCATGTGTCCTTTATATTTGTTCCTGTAAACCCTTTCCCTTGTCCCCTGAAATTCCCTTAGTAATTATTCATTCATTTCACCTTGTGAAACAACTATATAATGTGAGAGATCATATTTAATACTTTTTTTTCCATATAAATGTGCACAGTGCTAGACATACTGAGTAAAAGTAGCAGTAGCACCAACAATGGCAACAATAAGGTAAACAGAATAATAGTACTCTTAATACACAGTTCTGAAGTAGGTACTTCATTATACCCATTTTATAGCTGGTGGAACTTAGAAATAGAGAAGGTAAGTAATTTGTCCAGGTTAGCTAGTAAGCCGAGAAGTTATTTAATGGAATAAGCAATCAGCCACTTAGAGTCTAGAATCTATACACCATGCTTAATAATTGCAAAATAAATATTTACTTAATGAACTGATTATTTAAATTCAGTTCATTCCAGACATTCTAAACATTCCAGACCTCATTGATCCCAATGAAAATATGCAGCTTACACATTCTCATATAGGAAGTATTTTAGTTTAAGTATAACTATAACTTAATAATTCTGAATAAAGCCTCATAAAATTAATGAAAGTATTTCCTAAGAACACGGCTTTGGAAATATTTTCAGTAACAGGCTCATCAGAATCACAGGTGACAACTCTGAAGGTAGTAATACTCAATTAATTTGAAAAACTTCTAATTTGTTTAATATCTCTTTTTCCCTGTTTCCTGCTGATATGGAACTGCATCCTCTTTTATAGTAACACAGTCCACTAGCTCTCTTAACTCCTATCTGTGTATGGAGGCACCCAACTTCTAGTTAGAGTAGGGGACAGATCTGAAGATTGGAAAATCCTTTGTTTTATCTCTAACTTCTAAGGCACTTTAGTATAAGGAAAAGAGTAAATTCAGATCAACTAAAAATTTACTATTATAGCCTCTTTCTTTCTACCCTTTTGAAGTAAATTTGTCTATTACTTTTTATCATGCATCTTGATCTGCTACCATCCCTGGGACATGTCTTTCTTTTACTCAGATGACTGCATCCTCTCCCTCCCATACCTCTGTATAGCCAAATACAGGAGAGTGCTGTGGTTGTGTGCACAGACTTTGGAGCCAGTCTGCTTAGATTTAAAGCCTGCTTCTACTACCTACTGGCTATGCGACCTATCTGTGCTTTGTTTCCTCATTATAGAAGTAATGATGGCACTAATTCAAAGAGTAGCTATGACAATTAAATGAGTTAAAACATAGCAAATGTATAGAACAATACTGTCATAAGGAAGGCACTTAGTATTATCTGTTGTTATCATCATCATTTGATTGGTAGAATCCTGTACTTCTTTAACGTTCTCCTAACATTTCACAACTTCTCTGTAGCTTCTTAGAGGCGCACTGTTCGAGGCTGACTTGGGCTCTTGTTTTATCCTGCTACACTGCTCACTCTGCTATTTTAATAATTAGTACAGTGTGTCTTATTAATTGAACATTCATGTTTCTTGATAATTATAAGTGCATTGAGGTCAAATGTAAACGTGAAGGAACACCCAAGATGTACGCATTTTGTACTGTGTCTAAAATTATTTTGGATTATCACCCATATGAATCATGTGGGAAATATTTTTAGTCACTCCTAATGTTAAAGAAGCTGAGGGCTTATTTCTTCCTCTAAAATATGTCTTAAAGTATTTTTAAGCTTCTTTTGTTTTTCAGAAGTTTATTGGAAAGAACAATTCTTTTATGATCTCTAAAAAAGAAAGTGTTGGTAGTTTACTATATGTATTTCTAATATGTAGTAAAGTATACATAGACTATGGTACTATATGTATTTCCAAGCAGATATTTGAATTTTATAAATTTTAAAAAAATACTTGTAAAGTGTTTGCTTTTTTCTGATTCAGATTGGTTGTCTTCAAATCAGACCAAATTGATTAGGTTCTACTTGGTTTATAAAATAGTATCAATAATATCCATCACTAGTCCCTGCTAGTAAAACTGGCAGGAAATACAGGCTGTATATTTTGTTGTTATTATTTATTTTATTTTTCCATTTTTAATGCAGTTGGAGTAGAATAATAAAGTAACCTGAACGCTAATATGGTTTTACACAGTTTACTTCTAAATAAATATATCTCTTATAATAGTAACTATATGCCATTTATCTTGAAAATTTTATTTTAATTAGCCTATTTGTGAGATTGTAAATATTTGTTTTGTACATTAAAAAATAGACCACAAAATGTGTTTGTACCTAATAACTAACAGATCATCCCTTTCCTTAAAAATGTTTTTTAAAAATGCTTAAATACTATATAATTCTAAATATACTCCAGCTCTTAAAAACCAGTCATCATTGAAAACTCAAATATACATTCTTCTTACCACATTTCTCAATATGATGACAATAGTAAATCTAGGAAGTGCATTTTTCCTTTTTTTAGAGTTTATTCCTGGGTGGCTAACCAAGGATATATTAAAGTGTTTATTCTAATGAACCATGTCTCAAATATCAGTAGTGGCAAATGTTTCTATTATTTTTGAGGGATCTTGGTTTTATTGGCAATTGGAGATAATTAATTGGCACATCTTTTTAATTATTATAAACAGGACAGAGATTCCTTCTGCCATCAGATGTCTTTCTGCTTGACTGAACTGCACCTGTGGTCTTTGAAGAATACCTTACACATTGCTGGTAAATGAGCTCTGGATTAATTTCAATATTTTTCAAATACAAGTTACAACATTATAAATAAATACTAACAAAAGGTTACAGTTTAGATGCTCTAGCTGAAGTTGCATTATTTTCTTTTTACTTAATGAAAAATTGGCAAATGGAAAATAATTCCTTTTAGTTACTCTGATTAACTTATTTTAGTTACTCTGATTAACTTATTTTCAGTTTGAGTTAGATTTTCTGTTGTGAAAAATTAATCTTATTGGCCTAATGTTTGTTTCTTATTGGCCTAATGTTTGTTTCCTCTCAAGATACATCCATGTTCAATTTTTCTGGAATTGTTCATAATAACTGATTTATATTCACAAGTATTTGTGGCCTAGGTAATGGTAAAGGCTTTTGTATTTGATATCGAAATAATATTTCAAACATTCAGCTAAGACATACAATTAATTGCATTCATATTCTTTACATTTCACTTTTTTGTGTGGGGAGAGGAGTAATAGAAGTGTGTTCTAATAGTGCCAAGGTGTGCTTTACGTGTGCTCTTTGCTCCCAGGCCCTCTTAGTAGGCAGAGCTTAGAGAATATATGTATGTATGTATGCACTCATATTTATATCCACAATTATTTTTGTATCTAACTCTTCATGTTGGAAACCATGAGTCCAGCTCTGGCTGGGTGGCTCCGTTTGTTGGGGTGTCATCCCATACATTAAAAGATTGTGGGTTTGATTCCTGTTCAGGGTATATACCCAGGTTGCAGATTTGATCCCTGGTCAGGGTGCATACGGGAGGCAACCAATCGATGTTTCTCTCTCTCTCTCTCTGTCTCTGCCTCTTTCTCTCTCCCCTCCCCTCCTCTCCACTCCCTCTCCCTATCTCCCTGCCCCCTCTCTCTCCCCTGCTCTCTCTCTTCCTCTCCCTTTCTCCCTAAAATCAATAAACATATCCTCTGGTGAAGATGAAAACCCCCCCATGAATTCACATCGGTACCTCCAATTCTAATCTAAACAGTGTTCTAATTTTCTCCCTTTCTATATTGTACTCTCTTTGCAGACAGTGGGAGAGCTGGGGCTCCCATATCTTTATTGAGTTAAATTAATCAATCTCCTGTCTCTGTGGCCACTCCTTCTGCTGAATTGATGCCCTCATCCCACGTGGATTCTGTCATGCCATGTTGGGCTGCCCTCATTTATGGATGTTCTCTTCACTTTGTTCAGCCTATAACACCCCACACTAGGCCACTGCCCCATGTGAATATCCTTCTCACCCTGCTGGGGTTCTAACACACCATGTCAGGCCAACTCTGCATGCACACCTTTCCCATCCAGCTTAGGCTCTGACACCCCATGCAGGGTAAGTCTCCATATGTGGATACTCTCTTTATTCTGCACAGATTTTGACACCCTACTCCAGGTCAGAGTTGTGCACAGAATTCAGGGACCCTTATGTTCTTCAAAGTGCTAATATAGAGTTGTAAATACTTGGATGCATGGAATGATGGAGTATTATAAAAGCATAATATGTATTGAAAAGTGTAAAAATTATAAGGACATGTTTTTGAACTGTCAGAAGTGAGCACACTGATAAAATTATCACCCAGGTGAAGAAATGAAATATTAGCAGTATCTTAGGATCCTTACTCATGACCTTTCCCAATCACGCCTTATTAGGTATTTTTAGTCTAATAGAAATAAAATGCATTCTTTATAAGTATATTTCCAATTAATAGTGTAATAAATAAGACAGAACTTCAGTAAGTATACATGATTGATTCTTTTGAAAACTATATTAAAAAAGTTAATTTTAGATGTAATGCATTTTGAAGTTTCATCATTCAGTTTGAAAAAGTTTGAAGCAGTCAGTCACTAGGGGGCAGCCTGTACTGCTTCCACTTACATCCTTTTGTTAGTAACTGGAGTTAACTTTGCATGGAAGGAAACAAGTGTTACTTCAAAGAAAAATATTTCACTATCCACAGATAGGAAGAAAACGGACAGTTATTTTGTTATCCTGTAATTAAATTGTAAGAACAGATCTCTTGATTAAATCACTCTCAACATCTAGGAATCCCAGCTTTGCGTCTTTTTTAGTCCCGTCCAGAGCATCTGACTTTGAATGGGTTTGGAAGGTTTTCTTAGTCTAAACAGCTTCAGATAATTTATCCATACCTTACTCTAATCCTCTCTTTCTTTCCTACAGATTCCCCACCAAACACCCTACCAGACTTGAGCTAAACAAGAGAAAAGAAAGCCACAGCTCAGAATTCAACAGTTAGGGCATTTTCTTCCACCCACTGATTTCATTTGGCATTGCTTAGTGGCAATTCCCTTTTGGTAGCACCCTGGGAAAAAATATCAGAGGAAGTGTGAAAGAAAAGGTAGTCTTCCCTTGATTTCAATTCTTTACTATTCCATTCCTCATGCCATTATAGTTTTGTGTAAATCTTTTCTAATTAGATTGATAAGGCTTCCAGTATCCTTATAATACATGAACCCATGTCTAGATATTTTTAAACCATTTTATTTCTAGTAACATAAAGAGACCGTTTTTGTCCTCCTCCCTGCCTATACTCCCACCTTGTCATATAATCTGGTTTGGCTTCTTATTCTCCAGAACTTTTTACTATAATCTAATGTTATTTCTTCCTTTCTGTAGATAGAGATATTGGGATATACCAGTATTATGACAAGAACGATCAACCAGGTAAAGTATCTGTTCTGCTCAGCTAATTTTTATAAACTAAATACTCTAAATCGTAAGGTACTAACCATTAATATATTATAGAATTAAGAAAAGTCACTTTGATTCTTCAGAAAAGTGCTAAAGTTGATATCTATTCTATATAAAATAAAGCAATGTTGATAAAATGCTGGAGAAGAACATGAAAATTTTCATTTTACTGCTGATCAGACTGATAGCTGGACAGGCTATTCACGTTTATTTATCAGCATCCCAGTAGAGGGCATTGTTAATGCGTGGGCTGTGCTGGATCCTCACCTGGTATCTGAAATAGGCATTTCTGAGTGAATGATCAATTTTCTTTATCTGATTAATCCTGTTAATCCCATAAGTTTTTGATGGGCCAAAAGGTCTTTCTAGCTAGAGTTACTTCCTGTTTTGGTCTCTGTTGAAGTGGGGATTGTGTGGGCATCTTGTGTGCTTAGCTTGGTGGTTCATAGGCTGACTTCATGGTTCTGATGACAGACTGAAACAGCTTCTGTTCTGGGCTCAGTTGCAGGTCCCTTCCATATCTGATGAGACTGCAAGCTCAGGATATTGGCCCACCTGTTGGGCTACATAAGCCTTTTCACTGCAAATTTAGGAAATATTTCACTCTGTGAAATTTAAACATCCAAATTATGACCTTTTTTCAATTGCCTTTTAAAAGGGTTAGCATAATTTATTAATCTCAATGATGTGTGTAATAATACATTACATATGTGCATATAAAATATTATAATAAAAATAATTTCTACTTTTTTTCTTCTTTCTAACTCTCTACCACAATGTCAGCAACAGAGCATGGTAACTTAGAAGAAAAGCAGAAACTGGCAGAATGTAAGCTCACTTTATATATTTTATGGAATTATTATAAAACTGGAATTTTAATAGTCTTAAAGATTCAGTTTTAAAAATATTTTAAGCTTTCTGCACAAATAGGAAATGTTATTCCTTCTAAATTTTTTATCATTATTAATTTCCATTTTTAAGTATATATACTTACGAGTAAGAATTGTGTTTGTAAGGCACTTCTAATTTAGACCGCTGAAATCTCTATTCAGTTTTTATATGCTTATGTAAACATAAACTTTCTTAATGAATATGTATGTTATTTAATGTATTTGAAATATGTATATCATGCTTAAATTCTGATAAATTTTATTATTTGTCCTATGACTAAATCATTGTTTTACCCACTTTAAGAAAATAAGATTTGTAATGATCAGTATCAGCATTTTATTCTCTTTAGTCTTCTGTTCTAAAATATATAAATATGTTAATGTGATATTACTACAATGTAATATAGTTTTAATGGCTTAAATATAATTTATATTTTGTTTAGAATATAGGTAGAGCTGAAAAATCCTACTCATTTTCATCTTACATGGTGAAGTTGACATTTCATTTTTTAAAATGCTGTATTAGTAGCTGTAACATAGGTTTTTAAATTTATACATATGCTCTATACATCATAAATTATGTTTATAAAATAAAATTAATTTGCTGAAGTAAAATATATAACAGTTATGCTGTAGAATTTTAATGTCTATATATTAATACTATGTATTATATGTATACACACAGAAAACACACACATACACACATGTATATAGAACTCATTTAAATTATTATTTAGGTGAATTCAAAGATTTGTGATGAAATAGATATTATAATCAATTTAACGTTTTGCTAATTTTTTAAACAAAGCTAGTCTGACTTAAGCCAACATTGAGACTCTACTAAATAATTTTATTTTTAATTAAATGTATTTAAAAGACAACAAAGTTTTATCAGTATTGAATTGTGATGTAGATTTTAGGGAGTATTATTTTACATTAAAGAAGATGCACATAACTTATTAAAACTTGGATTTTCCCAAATTTTTTCCTTAGTCTTTATATGTGATAATACTGTATTATTTAATTCAAAGTTTATTTTTCTGTTTCGTTTTTTTGTGTTTTACTTCTTCCTCACTATATTTATTTACTCATTAGGAATTTTCAGGTCTGAGAAGGCTACTTGTGGATTTTGGACATTTTTTTGGATATGAAAATGTTATTTTTTATTATAGAGTGGATCATTACCTTTAAATACTAGGTTCACAGACCTAGGAAACTCTCCCAGGGATTCTCTGAGACTTGTTGGTTGTCATCATAAAATTAGGATCAGGGAGATTGCTTTGTGGTAAAAATTCTGTTCCAATGACAAAGTCTTTCAAAATGCTGTCATTTGATGATGGAAATGAAGCCCACTTCCTCTCAATTAAGGAGGTGTTTTATTTTAATCTTCCTTAGGCATACTACTAAGAAGAGTTTCCTTTTTAAGTTGTGTTTAACTAACTGTAGTACATGTTTTATTTGCCAGCACGAGATTATCCGTGGACTCTCAAAAACAGACGCCCAGAAAAACTTAGAGACTCACTGAAGGAGTTGGAGGTATCTTTCCAAAAGTTTCAAAAATGGCAACAAACAAATCTGTTTTAAAACATCTTTCAACAGCTTTAATTTTCATAAAGGATCAACTCTCCTGGTGATGATAGCTTTGCTTTTGTCCAGTGAGGAGTTTCAAAACAGTTGCATCTTTGTGTGGCATGCTGATTTTTTTTTTTTTTTTTTTTGCTTGCAAATCAGAGGCACTTTAACTGATAACAACAATGTGTAGAGCCAACTGCACTCTCTCTTTTTATGTTTCCTTCAGGAGCTGATGCAAAACAGTCAGTGTGTGCTGAGCAAATGGAAGAACAAATATGTCTGTCAGGTAAAATGATTTGACGGGCTTTTGCAGTGTTTAACCAATGGAGCTGAAAACTATGCAGTAATTGGTATTCTTGTGTTATGATAGGTAATGGACAAAAACTTTTTAAGAGTGGATATTTCATAGTTTGAATTCTAGTCATTCTAGAGCTAACATTAGACAGATGGACATAGGCCACCAAGCTGCCTCATTAATCAGTGTAGTTATACTGACACACTATAAGCACTAATAAAAATGTTTTCAGATGGTATTTTTAGTTTGGAATTGTTTGGATGTTGTATTAGATATACACTGGCATAGTATTTTTTTAATGAAGACAAAACCGTAGGACAAAAGGTTTTTTTACATACCACTCAAACATTTGTGAATTCCATGCTTATGGAAATCAACAAACATTTTAGAGTTAGACCTAACATAATAAGACATTTGCTGTTAATCTTTTGAAGCTTCTAAGCTGTGCTGCTTAATGTGGTAGCCTCTATAGTCACCTATGGCTATATTTAAATATAATTTAAATTAATTAAAATTAAATAAAAATTTCAGTTCCTCAGTTGTACTACCCACATTTGTAGTGTTCAGTAGCCACATGTTAGTCACATGGACAGTCTAGATACAGAACATTTCCATCATAGAAATTTCTATTGCATAGCAGTATTAGGGCCTAGAGAAGGAATTATTTGTTGAATGAAACTAGATTCAAGACATATTCATAATAATTAGTGTCCACTGATCACAAAATAATGGACAGATGTCTTAGTTTTGCTGATAGACTTAAAAAATACTATTTGCCTAGAAAAATTTACTTGCTTATGGACTTCCAGCCAAGATGGAGGCGTAGGTGGAAACACTGAACCTCTTCTCACAACCAAGATTAAGAACAACAAATATGTACAAACAATAACACAACCAGAACACAGAAAATTGAACTACGGAAGTCCAACAACCATTCAACCAGACCGGTAAGAGGGCCAGAATCGGCAGCCTGTGGAGAGGGAATGTGGCAGGAAAACGTGGTGGCAGCCAGGATCGGGAACGCTGGGGAGCGTAGGTGGCATGGAGCTTGCAGACCCCAGACACGGGGAGGAGATGAGCAGAGCACTCAGGGCATGCAGAGCAGTTGGCCAATTGCGGACACACATTCGCACGTAGATAAACTAGGCAAGAGTGGGCAGTGACACGGACTGCACAGCCCAGAGCCCCAGCGACGGGAAATAAAGCCTAAAAACACCGATTCAAAAGGTGCTGGGAGAGGCTCCCAGCCTCACAGGAGAGGTCGTTGGGGAGACCCGCAAGGTCCCAGAGTGTGCATAGGCCCACCCACCTGGGAACCAGCACCAGGGGGGCTCAGTTTGCTTGTGGGAGGCAGCAGAGGGGACATAAACTCGAGAGAGAGCGCGGAACAGGCGCCATTGTTCCCTCTCTGACCCCGCCCCCACAGACAGCATAACAACCCTGCAACTAGGTTGCTCTGCCCTGGTGAATACCTAAGGCTCTGCCCCTCATACTTAACAGGTGCCACCTGACCAAAAATGACTCAAATAGAAGAAAAGCTCAGAGCCCCAGAGCCAATACTTTTAAGCAAGCAAGAGATAGCCAACCTATCAGATGCACAGTTCAAAGCACTGGTGAT